>OU696582.1:707500-715000 GCA_916048095.2 Sacculina carcini | reverse complement strand
AAAAACTGTACGAATGCAAGCGCACACGAAACCCGCCCTGCGCCAATTGGACTATAGAGTAGTGGATATTGAGGCAGGCTTAACATTATAACAGTTCCAGTGATTATATGCACACACAAACACACACACACAAACATACACACAAACACACCTGGTATTTCCGGCTTCATTGGTGTCGAACCAGTTCTCATCCTCGGAGCTGGAGTAAGACCTGACAGGAACGTCTTGCACGAGCCTACTGAGAGATGAGGCTCCCATATCACCTGACACACCTGTCTCCAATCAACAACCACACACACACACACCAATCAGCCAGGTGAAGCAGGAATGGCGGACAAACTACAAATTGCAAGTCTATACACTTGTCAAATGTACAAGCAAGCATATACACTTGAAAAATGAGTCAGATGAGTGAAAATTCACTGTCTCACACATAGGAAGTAATATCAACACGCGTCTACAATGTAGAAATAATCGGAAAAAAACGACTGAAATCACGTGCCAGAAGAAACAGACATCCTATGATAAAGAAATCAAGCATTTGTGGCTCAATACAGTCAGACAAAGTTCAATAATGAAACTACAAACCAATATTTCCTGTTACACACCAAAATAAAAACGAAAAATTCACCGAAAACCCAATAAGCTTGCATGTGGTGTTGGTGCGCGTGAAGACTAACACTGTTCTGAAGATGGTGGAGGTGCTACCTCAACATCACATGATAAACCCTCATCAACACCACCAGCCACATCTTCAACAGTCTCTGAAACACACACACACACCCACACACACACACACACACACACACACACACACACACACACACACACACACACACACATGGTATACTGACTCTTCACACCTCAAAAAGCCAAGTTCTCCGCGCATCGAGACCAACGATCTAGCGTATAACAAAAACAACCAGATTAAGATCGAATGTTAGCTATCACACACGAATTGAAGAAACAATCACCTGAGTCACGTGACACATTGACATCTGCACGAGACGCTGATGACGTCACCGCGGAGGATCGTGAAAATACACCCACAACCGGCTCCACTTCGTTCTGTATCATTAGCATTGCGATAATTATTTACACACACACACACAAACACACACACAAGCAAACAGACAGATACACACACATAAACATACACAAGCAAACACATAGACACACACACACACAGACAGAGAGAGAGAGAGAGGGACACACACACACACGCACACACACAGACAAACACACAGACACACACACGTTCAAATAACACCCGCATACGGCGAAATCATTACAAAAACACATTACGTGGAATGAGTTGTGTTGTATTGAAAATGACAGCGCAGTAAAATGGCAATGCATACAAGGCGCATCGTCCTGGAATGAGCGACTAACCTTGGCTATTTGAAGTCTGACTATGGTGTGTTTGATGGAGTCGAGAAGAGACTGAAACAACAGGCAATTCAACAACAGCACAAGTATATATTAACATTATCGCTCAGCAACCACTTCAACCAACTCGGTCCAACAATCAAGCGCAGAAAATAGACAAAAACGAAAAGTGAAGAAACAACACACGAAAACCAGTCAACGCTCTGCGCATAATTGAACACATCTGACCGTCGAAATGAGAGTGTGAGATTTAGTGAGAGGTTTAGTGAGAGTTAGAGATAGTTAGTGAGAGAATTAATGAGAGAGTTAGAGATAGTTAGTGAGAGAATTTATGAGAGAGTTAGAGATAGTTAGTGAGAGAATTAATGGGATAGTTAGTGAGAGAATTAATGAGAGAGTTAGAGATAGTTAGTGAGAGAATTAATGAGAGTTAGAGATAGTTAGTGAGAGATTTAGTGAGAATTAATGAGAGAGTTAATGAGAGTTAAGGAGACGGTCAGTGAGATAGTTAGTGAGACAGTTAGTGACAGAGTTAGTTAGAGACAGAGTTAGAGACAGAGTTAGTGAGAGAGAGTTAGTGAGAGAGAGTTAGTGAGAGAGAGTTAGTGAGAGACAGTTAGTCTGACGTTGACGTGTTGGCAGATGGAGGAGAGTTGTTGGTACTGGTGTGAGTCCTCGTGTTGTTGCTGCTGCATTTGCTGTTTTCTGCGATCGAGAGCGGTCGCCTGCCGAATAAGCAGCTGCAGATAGGCATCGCTCTCGATAAGACGACGGTCGAACTGACTCATTGTCACCGGCCCATCACCGTCAGCCTCGCGCTATCACACACACACACACATACATACACACACACACACACACACACACACACATACACACACACACACACACACACACACACGTGCCAACACTGCTATCCACTAGCCAATTCGCCGCGATAATACACAACAACACTCGCCTATGCAGAAATATCCAGTTGTAAGCATGTGATAGATGAAATGAGCATGTCTCTCCCGGGAAATTTATCTCGGCGTGCCGAATCAGACATTACACAACAAAGACATTATACACACAATAGACCAGGGCAATATTGTGTACACCACGCGCCAGACGTTAAAATATCGCTGATAAAACAGCTGAATGAGTCGCCAAGCAAGCTTCCAACCATCCAGCCGTTAAACTACTGAATCAATGACCGAATTGCTCCGTGTACCAGATCCTCTACGACAGTGTACCAGAGCTTCTACGACAATGTACCAGATACTCTACGACAGTGTACCAGATCCTCTACGATAGTGTACCAGATCCTCTACGATAGTGTACCAGATCCTCTACGACAGTGTACCAGAGCCTCTACGACAATGTACCAGATACTCTACGACAGTGTACCAGATCCTCTACGACAGTGTACCAGATCCTCTACGATAGTGTACCAGATCCTCTACGACAGTGTACCAGATCCTCTACGACAGTGTACCAGAGCTTCTACGACAGTGTACCAGATCCTCTACGACAGTGTACCAGATCCTCTACGACAGTGTACCAGATCCTCTACGACAGTGTACCAGATCCTCTACGACAGTGTACCAGAGCTTTTCTAAGCAGCAGTCAATTATCGCACCTACTGGATTCTCGAATTGTTGCCAATATATCCCTTCATTAGAAAAACAGACTTGGATATATTTCTCAGCGCACTGAGGATTGAACAAGAAGCGTTTTTTCCAGGAAAAGTATGAAGCATAGGTAAATAGATACACTTTCTTATATAAATATACTTTCTTTCCACAGGAATGCTCGCACCCCTGGGGAACTAGACTCGCACCCCCGCTTAAGAACACCAGTTGCACGAGCTGAAAGGCACCTGGAAGCGTGCAGGAGGAATGGTGGTGGCGCGACTGATGGCCGTCTCGAGGGCCAGCAGCCAGGCGTCACGTTCCTCCACATCTCGCGCCTGCAAGTGGAACAGTTTACCGTCGACAGTAACAGTGAACACAGTGCTTGTGTCATCCGAGCCTGAACCAACACCGCCACTGTCGTCATCAATGCCAACCACAGCGCCACGCAGGCGAATACAACCACGCCGACTACCACGCATCATCTTCTCCTTGGACTGCTCACAAACACACAAACACACACACACACACGTGTTGTATGATGTGTGTGTGTGTGTGTTGTATGATGATTACTCCTGTTTTCTTAAATATCGTTGTTTGTCATTAATCTTGAAAATGTGTATGTTGTTATTATGTTTCTATGTGTGTAGCTCGTGTCTCTCACATGTAAATGCCAGTGCATTTGATGTTCTGACACCGATAAGTCCGTGAAGAAGCTTTTGCTTAACGCGCTTTGTCACTATTCATTTATCTGCTTTTTCAATTGTATGCATTGCTACTGGAATGTGACAATATACTTACTTACACACACACACACACACACACACACACTATATCAGACCATATATCAACATATAATCTACTGAAATCTACTCAAGACCATATATCAGACGTATTGGCGCATACCTACGATAGACAACCTGATAACAACAAGCCGCAAGAGGCTGGTCAATTATTGTGCTATTTTGTATGCATTATATTCTTATGTGTATTCGAATTATTGTGTGTGTACGTGAGTGTATTAGCGTGTTGAACATTGTGTATGCATGTTTGGTGAGAGTGTATGCGAATATGTGTGTGCGTATGTGTGTATATATTCTTTATATTGTACTGAACCCCCTTTTGAACAAAGGGCAATACAGCTAGGAGCTTAACTGAACTGAACACATCTGAAATACATCTGGCATGTAAAATCTCGACGAATAGACTAGAGAGCTCATCACGCATCACAATATATCACGATATGAAAATTCACTGTGGAAACCGCGAAACATTGACTAGTGCAGTAGCTCCATCTGTGATGACTCAATGAGTAAGCGATTATCAACTCACCGTGTAATAAGAGAGAAGTCCTGCATGATCGTCAAGCATGAACCAGCGTAATTGCCAGCCCTTCATAACATTTGTCCATTTGTTCAATGTGCCCTCCATCTGGCTTTCACGTCACAACAGAAAAGAAAGGAAACTGTGATTGGAAATACAGCGCTTTTTTAAGCTCGCATATGTTTTGGCCAACAATAACAGTCATTACAATGTAATTACAATGTAATACAAAGTTAATATTGCTGTTGTACCTCCTATTTCACAAACGATTGCACCAATCAGTCAAATTCGGTTTCACTATTGCAGCGAAATCCACAGAAGAGTTTGGGTGATGGAAATATACTCTGTTTCACAGGTTAATTTCCAATATTCAAATGATACAACACATAATTCAGCAGCTCCCAAATACCCAAAACATACGTATGCATAAAAACAGGCATAACTGTTTTCTTGACAAATGTTGTCAACTAATTTCCACTAATTCATACATTACACTCGAGTATAACTTCAATTATACACAATATTTTATCCCATGGTATCATAACAGAACAGTTTTGGGTTTATTAACAACCTGAAAAAAGCACAGAGAATAAAATCAACAACTACAACAAACAACGGTGACGATACATAATGAGCCATTATATGTCTTCATTGCACGACTTATGTATTCCCAGGTCTTCATCTAGTCAAACTCAATTAAATTATAGGTTTATGCTTTCGTAAAGTTTGTAATAAAAATTTATTTCATTAAAATCGTTTGAATCAACAAAATTACTGTTAAATTATTTTTACCAAAAATGTTATTCATACACAACCTCTAAGTCAGTGTTTTTTTAACTTTTCTCTCTCTGATTCTCCACTTCTTAATGAGCTATATTTTCATTTTCCACAAAGCGCTGATAATTTCACTACATTCAGCTGTTACATCAAAGTAAATGTCAAGAGGTCATTAGAAACAAAAATTAACGAATTTGAATTGATAAAAACACACATAGTTGTCCTGTTCTGTCCGACCATTAGCTTCCCACTTGACAACTCTTCCATTCCCCACAGGCTAAAAACACTGATCTAAATGAAACTCCTGTATTCGCTTCACTACTTGTTGATTTAATCAGAGTATACTAAGCAGCAAGGCGCTATGGCAGACGAAAAAGGAGTGAAACTTTGATCAAAAATGTTTTGTTGAACATAATTAACGAGCAAACGGTCCACAATGTTTACTGTAAAACGTTTTTCATGTGATGAAATGTCATGTAATGTAGTGAAATTTGTTGCATCAAGCTGCACATCAAGTTCCGTATTGTATATGAAATTGTATGTATTTAAATGCTTCACAACATGAACAAAATAAATATGAAAATTGCCTAAAAAGCTATGGATCTCTAAAAGAATTAATACCACTGAAGATAAGTAAATTGAACGGAAAAAATCGTTTTGAAATTTCTTTTTTTCTAGTACACTTGATAAATTTTACTCAATGAATTTTCTCGAATGCAAAAAAAAACAATGTTTGATCTACACTTAAGCTTGATTGAGACTCATCTACTGATTATATCATTAACAAATAACTTTATTGGTACCTTTATTTCAAGAGAGCAAATCGGCAGTTTTAATATAGTCAGCTATATGTTCTAATTATATAACATATAATAACATTTGGTACAAAACTGATTTTTCTTCAACATCATCACACATTGCAAGCATTGACTGATATTTTTGTCGAAGATGTGCGCCGTTACTTCACGCGCTTAGTAAATCCTGTCAGTTTGAAATTTCGCTGAGCGAGTGTCACACACAATACACGCATGTGCGTTTGCCAAAGTTTGCCAAACCATATCGCTTCCATTGGAGGCTTTCAACCAAATTTGCACCGGAAAGAATTGTACCACGTCCATGTGTGTGTGTGTTTGTGTGCATGTGTGTGTGTGTGTGTGTGTGTGTGTGTGTGTGTGTGTGTGTGTGTGTGTGTGTGTGTGTGTGTGTGCAAACAGCGGTACGATGCTCGTAAATTTGACAATGTCACCGTTTCGCCAGAGATGGGAGCACAAAGCCGCGCAGACACAGCAGATAAGTTAGGAGTGAAGTCAGCTGCACACCGCCATCTCTCTCTCTCTCTCTCTCTCTCACACAAGCTGCAAATGTCTCACACACGTGTGTTTAGCGGCAAAAAAGCTTAACACTCCTAGTGAAGGGGCAGAGTATATGAAAGGAAGAGAGTGTGTGAGAGAGAGAATATGCCTCAGTGAGACCAAACAGTGAATGAATTCTATTTGAAGCTCAACTGTATTTTGGCATGTGACTTATACTCTACACCACCTCCAGTCTTTTTCCAAACACAATATTTTCAAAAAATGATAAGTTGCTTTCAAATCGTATATATCATGGAAGAATGGTACACAATAATTATTTGGATGTAATACATTTATTTGGATTTTATGAGCTGATAAGTTTCAACTCATCTGTATGTACAACAGCTCATTCTGCGTTCACAATGAATAAAAAAAAATTGGAGCGCATAATTGTTTCAATTTTCAACATGAAGTAGATATTTTTCAACATAGTTCATGATACTAATAGGAATATACACTAACGTACACACAAGATTATGTAAAGTGCATACTGACATATTATGAACCAATTAGCTTTCTTCATTAATTTCCTTTTCTCTTTTTATTCTTTTTCATTTTTTCCTACAAACATATATTTCGTATTGTGAACTGTCTTCTCTCTGTATTTTGAAAATTAATTATTCTCATATTTTGTGTTGTTTGATTATATTATCTGGCTATTCTATAAACGGTACAGCACCTCAACTACAATAAGTAGAATTTGATAGGCAAACAGTTCTAGTCAATAGATTACGCTCATAATAAATTGCCACTCACGAAAATATTTTATTCTACATTTTGTAAGAAACTCTCCTGGTGCAAATTCAAGGCTGAGGAGAAAATATTGTTTGTAATTTGCCAGTAATTTTTGAGTAGCACTGAGAAACAATTACATTTCAGTGCTGGTATTAGTTTCAATCTGGGGTAGGATATATTTCTGTTGCTCGCCCAGCCCTGTGTGATGACGTCACTGCAAGGGGCGGGGCTTAATTCCATCCAAAGGCACGTCAATGGCCGACGGCGGCCATTATTTGTTGCGAGTTTTCGTCGCCAGATGTCGCTGTAAG
>OU696582.1:670000-705000 GCA_916048095.2 Sacculina carcini | reverse complement strand
GATGTTCACCTTACCTGGTAAGAAATATCGAAGGATCAGTGATCTGTCAAATATTGTGATAAATCCGCACTTTCGCCGAATGTACGCGTCTGTGTGTATATCATTATGAATGTTTGTACATGTATGTATGTTTGTTCAATACCGCATTACAATTATTGCGCATCTGAGACATATTGTATAGAAATTGCGCAATATAAATGTTTAAATCAATAAAATGAAATGTATTTGTATGTGTGTGTGTGTGTGTGTTACAGGATCTTTGGTGGGGGGACAATTGGAGTGGACAACGACGACAGGAACGGTATCGGTGAGGAAGAAACGCAAGCCATACTCCAAGTACCAGACACTGGAGCTGGAGAAAGAATTTCTCTTCAACGCTTATGTTTCCAAACAGAAGCGATGGGAGCTGGCTCGCAATCTGAATCTCACCGAACGCCAGGTGAAAATCTGGTTTCAGAACAGACGCATGAAAAACAAAAAAGCCCAGCAGCGCGCGCGCAACCACGAGTGTGCCAATGGAGGAGGCAAAATTCGATGAACAAACAGATATGCGAAGCAGACTGAGTCATCATGAAACCTAGTTCATATTGTCTGCATGTCATTGGCGTAATTCTGCTAGAGAAGTGTTTGTGCTGCCGCATAAGACAAAACATCACATCTACACTTCACTGTTCCCAGTCGCTGTCAACGTTGACTTCAAGAGCCGAGAATTTCACCCTGGCAACTGTACGAAGTGTTGAAGTGAGAAACAGCCGAGCATATTTCTTCTTCTAGACTTCCCGACCCCAATGGCCGAGATATTCAACGCCACGAGCTTGTCAATGTTTGTGTGTCGATGATGTCATGGCAAGACAATAAGCCGCCGCTTGATCATATATTATTTCCAATAATAATCTAATTATATTGAAATTAGCTAGTGTTTGCCATTGTTTGGCTCCAGTGTATTCGGCGTTTGAGCACCGCAAGTACAAAACCATGTTTTATTAATGCATGTTTGCACCCACACATACACACACACACACACACACTGACACACACTGAGTATGAATCTAAGTCGACGTGCATTTTAGTGCAATGTTCCCACAGTTATGCTACTTGTAATTCTATCTCAATTGTCTTGTGTTTCCTGTATAACATTACCTATGTATCGGTAATATTAACTTTCAAAATACTCTTGCTGATTACATAGCGTCTGTCTGTAAGCCTTGTTTCAAAAAGAAGAATCAATATATTTTCACTGTATTAAAACCAATTAATTTTGTATAAATACCCATTGATTTAAACAAAATAATTTTCTTTTTACATGAATTTCTTCATATTTTAACCACCCTATGAAATGAAGAGATTTTACAGTGTGTCACTTGCACCGTGTTTGTGTTTCGATGTTTGTATGTGCGAATGTTGATTACATTACACTACCTAACCATCACACACACACACGCACACACACACACACACACACACACACACAATTTTGTCGATTTCAAAATGGCGTCCATACGTAACAGCTCCTACAAAACATGATGCATTTGCATATGACTGTGTGTGTCAGTATGTGTGTGTGTGTGTCAGTGTGTGTGTGTGTGTCAGTGTGTGTGTGTGTGTGTCAGTGTGTGTGTGTGTGTGTGTGTGTCAGTGTGTGTGTGTGTGTGTGTGTGTGTGTGTGTGTGTGTCAGTGTGTGTGTCAGTGTGTCGTATGTATGTATCTTGCTACAAGTCAATAAGTTATATTTATTCTGCACATAGCGTGTTAATATTCATTATTGATTTTTTGTTGCACTTGTGTATGTGTGTGTGTGTGTATGTATGTATGTGCTGTTGACGAGTGTTTCCATTACTATACAATACATGTGGTCGCCTATCATTTAATTTCTCAATATGACTGCCAATTATATGTCTTGTGTTAATATAATTACAGCAAGATGGTGTATTAAATAATATATATATATATTATTCCAGCATAATTACCGGCTAATGTTCCTTCGTGTTTTTTCACCAAAAATAATTTGCGATTCATTTAAGCCATAAATGAAAAAACTAGTAATTACAAACATCAAATAAATAAATGAGAGGTTCATAATAATATAAATCATGCAACATTGGTTCATATATATAAAACGCATAAGTTAAGTTAAATACTTGCACTTGAAGAAAAAATACTTTACTTTCAAATGCTGCGTATATGAACAAATGTGTAAACTTGGGTAAGTGTGTGTATGTGCTTGTGTGTGAGTGTGCGTGTATGTGTGTGTGAGTGTGAGTTTTACACCTGTTTTGCACATTGTATCCTTGTTTACCAACGTCATAAACATACGCACATACACACACACACATACACTCTGTGAATACATGTTTGCACCTGTGTGCCACCAGGTTTAGTGTTCGTAAACATGAGGTGGGTGCTAAAGCTGGTAGTTTATGCATGACAAGTGCAAACCGCTTGCAACAATGACTGAGTGAGTTTGCAACAATAACAGCGCGATATCCCGTCCACATCCTCACTGTAATTATCATGTTATTCAATCAATATTATTATTAATATTATTATTTTTATATTCTCGTGATAAATACAACAATCAAAATCAAGAATATAGTTTACTGTACATTACTGAGATATTTGTGATCTTCTTAATTGCGTAATAGTTTCTATTGGTAATTTCTGACATAAAACAACTTATTCATAAGTAAATGTACTTACTCTATTGAAAAACTGGTTTTATTCGCTCTCACTATATTACTTTCTTATCAACAAAATTGTAGTGCTGTAAATTTTGCTTGATTTATGCCTAGAAGCTCTGGACACATAATATATAAATAATATAAAGTAAAAATAAATAATTAGCATGTTATTATTCGCATAGTTTCATTAATATCGTATTTCATATTAATCCGTTTCTGAATTTATGTATTATTGGCCCAATTTTCGTTCCTGATTGCTTGTTAGTTTTTTTTGCTTCTCATTTTTGTTTCCGCTTTTGCTGCATCTCCTAATTGATGATCTTCTTGTTTGCTCAAACACTAGTGTAACAGTCGTTAGTTTGACCATATATACTATATACGTATATGTAATTACGAGCATAAGCCAATATACAGCAATGTTTTTGAAGCGAGGAAACATGTGGGCCGCTCATACAGTATTGTCTGAACAAAATGGCGGCTGATTTCTTGTTTGTTGCGATGTTTTATATCTTGTTGAGTGGTCTTATCGACGCCTGAGATAGTACACCTCCATTTTCTAACCCGCATTTCTCGTTGCGTCTCACTAATTAGTCGCCGCTCATGAGCAAGTCTGTTTGTATGCGCGTGTGCCGGCGTGATCCTGCGTGTATGTAGTCGTGTTGAATGAAGACGTGTGCATGTTGTAACCTGGTCTCATTTACCGGCCACAACATAACTTCCAGCTCGAGCGTAATTAAGACCTGACATTCATCGCTGATTCCCGTTTTTCTGTCAGCGACGAGCAGCACGAACACTCCGCCACTCTGTAATTCGCACACTCTCTCTCCCTCTCTCTCCATCTACCTGTACTCAGTTGCAGCGTGTATACGGGACTGAAGAAACAGTCTAAAACAGGTTGTAATTCACGCACGTCGATATTTAACCTGTCCAAACCGCCTTATATTTGCTGATAATAATAACTCGAACAAAATCTATACCAGGGTTTCTTAACCTGGGGTGATGGCACCCCTGAATTCAAGTGCGAGACTAGTTTTTAAGTAGCGCAAGAATTCCTGTGCAAATTAAAGGAAAATACGATTTTACCTATGCATTAAACACTATACATAGCTTATATACACTTCCCTAAAACAGATTTTTCTCACAGGAACTTTAAGATGTGCGAATGAACAATGAATAAAAGACTTTTGCTATTACGTTTCTTGTATTTTGGTATTTTTCATATAACTATCAAAATCCAAGTGGTACAATAACTGACTTCTTATTTGAGAAGGATGCGAACTCTAGCAAATCACCATTGATATATACACTCACTCATGTGCCTGTATCGCGCAAACATTGTATTAGTAAAACGTGACATATCACCCTGGATACTGTTAAAAATTAATCTATTTAACAAATATATAAGATTAGACGTTGCTGAAGATCTATAGTAATGAACACTTACTCAAATTATATATGGTAAAAATATACAGTATAAATTTAAATGTAATTTAAAACAACCAAACCGTGTTTATACAAAATACATTGATAAACAATATTGATATATTGACATTTAGATATCCCACAAACAGTCATGTTTCAAGTTTGACCCTCAAATCAATGCTTTTCCGAGTTAAGACGGACACTCAAATAACACACATTCGCGGCTTGAATAATACTCCCCACACACAGTCAAAATCACAATGATACATGATGTATAAGGTCAAATGTATACATACACAGTCAAAAACACACTGATACACTTACACGCACACACTCGCATAATGTACATACATACAAACATACAAGCATTTGACCGTGTCACTGATATCACGTGACATCCAAGCACATTTGCTCACAAGCGAGCTTAAAAACAAACATAGGTGTACTCAGGAACTCAGGCACAAGCGCACTCACAACACATTTTCTGTCTGTTAATTTTGTGGTTTATTTTGTAGTCATATATGGCCAAATTTTGCTGCCATGTATAGTTAGAGAAATTGAACGATAAATAGACGAAACGACTGAATGTATTTTTAGGCTTTAATTATAACAAACACAACATTAAAATACAAATTATAGCATTTATAACATATTAAAACTTATATACAAACAGTAAAAATGCTCTTGCTTTTTAAGCTCGGTGATCTGATGTGAAAGGACGATGCAGTCACACGCATTCGCACGCTCACACAAATTCAAACACACACACATACACACACACATACATACACGTGAAGCACCAATGGCAGCCACTTTCACACAGTCATTCTGCACATGAACAGACACACAGACAGACAGACAGACAGACAGGTAATGTTGACAGGTACCCAGTGTACCTGGTCGTTCAATATTGGCACCCGGTCACACAGCCAATATACCCGCCACACAGACGAGCGAAAGTGACCGCACCACTATCAAACACACACACACACACACACACACACACACACACACACACACACACACACACACACACACACACACACACACACACACAGACACACACACACGTGAGCAGATACTGTTAACCCTTGCTTTCACCATTTTCATTTATCTTCCGCCGTGTGAATGTTGTGTGTGTGTGTGTGTGTGTGTGTGTGTGTGTGTGTGTGTGTGTGTGTGTGTGTGTGTGTGTGTGTGTGTGTGTGTGTGTGTGTGTGTGTGTGTGTGTGTGTGTGTATGTGTGTGTGTGTGTGTGTGTGTGTGTGTTTTGAGTGTGAGGACAAAACGTCCTGACAGCTTGACATTGGTTGATTTGTCTCCCATATAAAACACACTGGAATTGTACAGCCAACACACACTCTGACACACACACACACACACACACACACACACACACACACACATGCCGGTACACCTCCCGATATTTCACACACAAATAAATCACCGAGGCTGGATTGTTACATGGTTCAGAGCAGACCGCAGTAAGCGACCAGGGACTGACGGCTACAAGAGAAGAGACGCTATGAGGCCGTCTCAATAGCTGTGCAGTGAAGAGTGATTGTACGTCAGCGATATTGTTCTAGCCCACGAGTCGACTAACCAAAATGTTGAAATAGACATATTGGATAAAAAATAAAAAATAAATATGTCTGGAGCCACAAACAGTTATAAGTAGGGCTGCCAAAAGTTAATAAAGTTACTTTTTCCCCTAAAGGTCACTTTTTCATAAGCTACCTAAAACTGCATGAAAAAGTTGTGTACGAAAATTATTAAAAAAGTTATAAGGTTACCAAAAGTTACTTTTTCATCGTTAGGTTACTTTTTTGCTTTTTAGGTTACTTTTTTGTCGTCAGGTTACCTTTTGATATTTTTCTTGTAAGTATTTCTTGTATTAGGTAAGTTTACCACAAAGTTTGTTGACTTTTTGCAGATAAGAGGCACAAAAACGGTATTCATGAGAATAAAATAGGAAAATAGATGGAATATCAGGTCTGAAGATCAAGAAATGTAAAAATTTCTGCTCTTAGGATTTAAAAATTTATCTTCACCTTATTATCTGTACTACTCGATATTTATACGTTTTTGGGTACGCAGGACAGCGCCGTTCCATTTTAATATATGCCCACGTGTCGTGAGATGTTTGGAGCGTGGTATAGTACGATGTGTGAGCTGTCTATACCAGATACTGCACTGTAGCACTTGACAGTACGTATTTACTTGAACAGGAATTAGAACGTGATTTTCAGGGCGTGAGATAGCGCCATTTTCCCACGTTTGACATTTATAAGACTGTGAGCTACATATGGGAGGACGGGGGGCACATGCAGTGTTTACGCTTACACTAATATACAAGCTGTAGTACGTGCTATTTGATAAAAATGTTCCATTGAAACAATATAAAGAACATTATTGCGACCATTACTAAAAATATTTACATTTGCTATTATTGTTTTTCGCATTTGTATTAGCTTTCCACTATAAATTACATTTTGATGGCTATGATCCTTTTTGCGAGCTTAGCCAAATCATATTAAGTCACGTTTGGTGGTTTGTTGTAAAAATTGTACCAGATCGTAGAGAGGGTGGAAAAATAGTGCCAACTCGGAAAGAGGATAGAAAAGATGGACTGGTGTATTTTCTTCCTTCATAACTGCAAACAGAATTTTACCTTTTTTGAAGGAGGTTATTTTTAGGTTACTGTATTGATTATTATGTTACTTTTTATGTTCAAGAACAAACATCAAAGAAACCTTGTATTTCATATAGCGCACTGATCAGCAAAGGCGTGATAAACATGTGATAAAGCGATACAAAAGTGATAATATCATTAAAACTCATAGGTTTTTTAGGTTACTTTTTTAGGTTACTTTTTCTCGAAAATAAAGTTACTTTTTTCTGATTTTTAGGTTACTTTTTTGACAGCCCTAGTTATAAGTCTTATACTGAAAGCAATCCATGCTGTATGTATCTATACTAGCTATATCTATATCTATATTGTATCTGTGTTATTTATTATCACAAAATATATTTTCCTATCCCATCTTTTTCCATTTTGAAACAGTTTTGAAAAGCACCAGGGAGCCACTACGCAGCGCTAAATGCCGCGGGTTTCCGACCCCCGGCCTAGCCAGACTTATTCAAGTTAACTTTCGCCTGAAAATGCTACTATTTTGCAACGGTGTTTTCGTAATCTTATGCTTGCAAACTTGCTATATCTCCTCATGTACGCAATCTTGTACTGACAGGGCACCACTGACACTATACCAATGACACGACACCACTGACACGACATCACTGACACGACACCACTGACACGACACCACTGACACGACACCACTGACACGACACCACTGACACGACACCACTGACACGACATCACCGACACGACACCAATGACACTACATCACTGACACGACATCACTGACACTACACCACTGACAAGACATCACTGACACGACACCACAGACACACGACACCACTGACACACGACACCACTGACACGACACCACTGACACGACACCACTGACACAACACCACTGACACTACACCACTGACACGACATCACTGACACTACACCACTGACAAGACATCACTGACACGACACCACAGACACACGACACCACTGACACACGACACCACTGACACGACACCACTGACACTACACCACTGACACGACACCACTGACACGACACCACTGACACGACACCACTGACACGACACCACTGACACGACACCACTGACACGACACCACTGACAAGACACCACTGACACGACACCACTGACACGACACCACTGACACGCTGTCCCCCACCAATTTTATGACCCCCACTAAAAAGCGCTTGCTGTGAGCTAGCAGCGAGTGAGTTGGTCTGTCAGCACGCCCGCATGCCTCCGTCCATTTGTGTGTGTGTGTGTGTGTGTGTGTGTAGCATTGCGGTTGCATTGGTCGAGATACGGTGGTGTCATTGGTGGCGTGTCAATGGTGGTGCCTCCACGTGGAAAGCCTTTGGCAAGCGTTGGTCGAGGCTAAATCAACCCGTTCGACCAGAAATGTGATATACTCTCTCTCACACAGACAAGAGCACACGCACACAAAGCACGCGCACACAGACATGGGTACATGAGAGCAGGCAGGCGGCATGTATCGGCAGGCGGTGCGATTTATAGCGGCGGTCATAAAGAATCTGTGACGTCTTGATTCTGCCGAGTCGACAAGCTCGGCAACTGAGACGGCGGCCTCAGTGGAGGCCCACTCAACCGTCTCTCTGTCTGTCTTCCTCTCTCTCTGAGATCCGGCCGAATTATGATAAATCATTTCTCTATGTCTTTGTCTGGCTGCGTGTGCACGACTCAGCACATGCAGTTTTATTGGTGCCGTTGTGAAGTTACTTGTGTGGCTGGCCTGGTCGGCACGCTACGTTCGATTGCATCTCAGTTTTCTATGAATCAAGTTCCAGCATTAGGGAAATGTTTGCTGTCGCCGCTAAAAATTGCTTAAATATTCAAACAAATACAGTATTTACTTATACGAATATAATAGGGTAAAATATAAAAAACATTTATATTATTCTACGAAAAAACATGAATCGTTTTCAGAACGATATTTTTTAGAAGTGTTTGAAGATTTACATAGGTTAATTGAGGTTAAATTAGACTATGCTAGGTTGTGTTAAATTGTAAGCTTAGTTGTATTAAATTGGGTTCGTCATTTCAACTCAATCAAGATTTTAACACCATTTGATAATATTAATAAAATTATATGATTTTGAGCTATAAATTTGTTATTCTGTCCATTTCGGTAGGATATATTTCGATTGCTGTGAATGAATAATTATAGAGAAGTCCGATTATGCGCTATTGTCGCAAAATAGTCAATATATTTTATTTTGTTTTTTATTGAAAATTGTGTGCCGTCAGCGATTAATTTTGCTGATTATATGCTGAAATTTAGATTGAATAAGTATTAAAACACTGATGAATGATGGATGAATGTGTGGATGTAATTGACCAACATGTGTCGCGGAAGACTATTTGAAGCCGCAGCAGGTTATGAGGTCAATTTCGCGAGTCAGCCATAAGTCACGAGGTCACTTGATTTAATTTGACCAGCCAGAACATACCTACGTACCGTACAAGTACAAGACCTACGTAATCACTCTTACAGCACTGTTATTTTGACAATATATATTTTGTATCTACAGATTTTGAACCGAATTAATGAGTATTACGCGATTCATTCAATCACCCATTACTCTATATAATTATTATTAATTACAGGAAAATCCAGTAGCATGGGGGAAGAGTGCAAGTGCACTATTACCACCCTGCGGTGGCTCCATGTAACGGAAGCTAACCAAAAGATTCAGAGAGAAAGAAAGTTCGAAAAGAAAAAATGATAGAAAGAGAGTTGGAAAAGAAAATAATAAATAAATAACAATAAATAATAAACCATCATCCTATAACACTAACTTTAACTTAGTAATTTGTTCTTAAATTATTTGTTTTTATAAATTAAAGTTCTTTGACATTTGAAAACTCATTGATACATATATATATATATATATATATATATATATATATATATATATCACTCTGTGGTATATATATCCGTGAATGAGTGTTTGTGTGCGTGTGTTTGTGTGTGTGAATTCAAATTTATATAATTGGTTTGGGTGTGCACCCAGCATGCTTCTCGATCGATACATATATGACGCCACCACTGACACTACACCACCACTGACACGACACCACTGACACACGCCACCACTGACACTACACCACCACTGACACACCACCACTGACACACGCCACCACTGACACACGACACCACTGACACTACGCCACCACCCGCCTGCAAATGGAGTCGTTCATTGCTGTTGAGATGGTCTGGCCGGTAATTGGATGCTGCTAGAGTGTGGTGCTGGTGATAGGGTGCGTAGTGCTGCACGCTCGTGCATTCGTGCCGGCATACAGGCAGCCAGGCAACCGGGCCAAAATGAGACGTCATCGGGGAGTGACAAATGTGGTGTATCCCGCCGTGCAATGGTCTCTCCTCCCCCACAAGCACACACACACACACACACTCACACACACACGGTGCATCTTCATCAGGGCACTCGTCGGCTGTGAAATCTAATATCCCGTGCGGGCTTCAATAACATGCAAATGGCGGCGGTGGGAACGACAAAATGGCGGCCAACAAAATTCATTCAGCGCTCAGCAAACAAATGACGCGTCCCATCTCGCTATCTCTCCTCTGTGCTGGCACACAATGAAACTGGCCGCGTGTCAGTGGTGTCGTGTCAGTGGTGTCGTGTCAGTGGTGTCGTGTATCAGTGGTGTTGTGTCAATAGTGTCGTGTCAGTGATGTCGTGTCAGTGGTGTCGTGTCAGTGATGTCGTGTCAGTGGTGTCGTGTCAGTGATGTCGTGTCAGTGGTGTCGTGTCAGTGGTGTCGTGTCAGTGGTGTCGTGTCAGTGGTGTCGTGTCAGTGGTGTAGTAGTTTCAGTGATGGTGTAGTGTCAGTGGTGTCGTGTGTCAGTGGTGTCGTGTGTCAGTGGTGTCGAGTCAGTGATGTCGTGTCAGTGGTGTCGTGTCAGTGGTTTCGTGTGTCAGTGGTGTAGTGTCAGTGGTGTCGTGTCAGTGGTGTCGTGTCAGTGATGTCGTGTCAGTGGTGTCGTGTATCAGTGGTGTTGTGTCAATAGTGTCGGGTCAGTGGTGTCGTGTCAGTGATGTCGTGTCAGTGATGTCGTGTCAGTGGTGTCGTTTGTCAGTGGTGTAGTGTCAGTGCTGTCGTGTCAGTGGTGTCGTGTCAGTGGTGTCGTGTCAGTGGTGTCGTGTATCAGTGGTGTTGTGTCAATAGTGTCGTGTCAGTGGTGTCGTGTCAGTGATGTCGTGTCAGTGATGTCGTGTCAGTGGTGTCGTGTGTCAGTGATGTCGTGTCAGTGATGTCGTGTCAGTGGTGTCGTGTGTAAGTGGTGTCGTGTCAGTGATGTCGTGTCAGTGGTGTCGTGTCAGTGATGTCGTGTCAGTAGTGTCGTGTCAGTGGTGCCGTGTCAGTGATGTCGTGTCAGTGGTGTCGTGTCAGTGGTGTCGTGTCAGTGGTGTCGTGTGTCAGTGGTGTAGTGTCAGTGGTGTCGTGTCAGTGGTGTCGTGTCAGTGGTGTCGTGTCAGTGGTGTCGTGTCAGTGGTTTCGTGTATCAGTGGTGTTGTGTCAATAGTGTCGTGTCAGTGGTGTCGTGTCAGTGATGTCGTGTCAGTGATGTCGTGTCAGTGGTGTCGTGTGTCAGTGATGTCGTGTCAGTGATGTCGTGTCAGTGGTGTCGTGTGTAAGTGGTGTCGTGTCAGTGATGTCGTGTCAGTGGTGTCGTGTCAGTGATGTCGTGTCAGTAGTGTCGTGTCAATGGTGCCGTGTCAGTGATGTCGTGTCAGTGGTGTCGTGTCAGTGGTGTAGTGTCAGTGGTGTCGTGTCAGTGGTGTCGTGACAGTGGTGTCGTGTCAGTGGTGTCGTGTCAGTGGTGTCGTGTCAGTGGTTTCGTGTGTCAGTGGTGTCGTGTCAGTGATGTCGTGTGTCAATGGTGTCGTGTCAGTGGTGTCGTGTCAGTGGTGTTGTGACAGTGGTTTCGTGTGTCAGTGGTGTCGTGTCAGTGGTGTCGTGTCAGTGGTTTCGTGTCAGTGATGTAGTGTCAGTTCTGTCGTGTCAGTGGTGTCGTGTCAGTGATGCCGTGTGTCAGTGATGTCGTGTCAGTGGTGTCGTGTATCAGTGGTGTCGTGTGTCAGTGGTGTCGTGTGTCAGTGGTGTAGTGTCAGTAGTGTCGTGTCAGTGGTGTAGTGTCAGTGGTGTCGTGTCAGTGGTGTAGTGTCAGTGGTGTAGTGTCAATGGTGTCGTGTCAGTGATGTCTTGTCAGTGGTGTGTTAGTTGTGTCGTGTCAGTGGTGGTGGTAAAGTTTGATTAAATTTAATCGACCGGAAGGCATATACGGTGCTATTGTGAGCGCTGGGTCTGGATTCAGCTAGCAACGGTGCAAAACAAACAGCAATTTTAGCTGCCTCGCTGTCGCCGCTGATTCGACGAAATGCCTGCGCTCAGCGTCGCCTCCCTTCTCGCCAGATTTGTCTCGAAGTGCTACACAATTTAACAGCGACAAAGCGCGCGCGCGCCAAACCTGCATCAATCTCCCGAACACTTGCATTTGAGATACAAATTAAAGAAAATAGTATGTTCAAAATAATTTACGTATAATTTTAATATCTACGATGTACTTTTTGAAAATATAATCTGTAGAGTTTTCGATATTCGATTGCTTTCAGTGTATTATAATGACTCAGCGTTACATTACATGTAATAAATTGTATAATATTTATGTTTTAAATACATGCTACATATCTTTTTAGTATAGATACCTAGATATATTAACAAAAGCATGTTAAGAATGAATGTGTTGTTTCAAGAGAATGCAGTAATGTATGTTGTTGACAGGTGAACGGTGTTTTTGTTATTCTGGTCACAACGTGTGAGGTCTAGCACGTGAGACAGCGCGTGAGGGAGCGAGTCAAAAGCTGTCCAATAAACACCTGTACGCCTGCATTCACAAACATGACAACCATGGACGTAGATCCTGGGGGGTATGGGGGTATATATACCCCCGACATGACTCCAATGGCTGGCGGTATGAATATGCAATTATACTCACGAAAATCCCTCTGAGCTCAGATCATTTTAGATATATTATCATCAAAATCAGCATAGCAAAACATAATACACGAAAAAACGGTAAGAAATTATTACTATGTCTAAAATTATACTTTACGCAATATAATCTCCATTGAGGTGTGTATGTTGTAATTGAATAGGCCGAAAATGGTTGGGGGTTTCATTTAATTGACCAACTAAGTCAGCTTTGAACACTAATGCATGATGGCTGTCATCCCCCCGAGCCTCGACCCAAATCTACGTCCCCGATGAAAAAGCCAAATGTATGTATAAATACTATACAAATATTATTATGTTTTTGCTGCACTCTAATGCTAAATAATTCGACTATTTTTATCATTCAGTAAAGTTTCAGGGTTTCCATGAAGTCTGTGTACAACTCTAAACACGTATTAAAAGGTCTGTTTACAATATGTCTTTATAAGCTATTCGCTAACATTATAAGTGGTTTTAAATTTTGCCAATAACTGTGAAAAAATTGCAATTATATGATAAAATTTACAAACAGACGATTCATCAAACATTGTTGATTCATGCAGACATTTTCCACATTTCCACATTTTCTTCTGAGATTTTGATAAATTACATACACATTTTTTAGCCGACGTGAATCACTATTAAGGCTTGAATAGTCAGGATAGCGTGAAAGTTGTGCTGTTTGACTGATTGAAAATGCAAATACAACAGTTTAATTCAAAAGTATATTTTTGACACAAAATTTCCTTTGTTGAAAACCCCAAATGATACCTAGTGCCAAATATTAATTACAGTTATCACTAGGTCTGTCAAAAAAGTAACCTGAAAATCAGAAAAAAGTAAATATATTTTCGAGAAAAAGTAACCCAAAAAGGTAACCAAAAAATTAACCTAAAATACCATATAATCTCTCAAAAAGATCAATTTGTTTTTGTAGCTCTGACGGAAGAAAAGAGACCAGTCCTCTTTAACATCCTCCCTCCGATTTGGTACCATTTTTGCACCCTCTCTCCAACCTGATACTATTTTTTCAACAAAACACCAAAAGTGAATTAACATAATTTGGCTAATATCACAAAAAGGAGCATAACCAACAAAAAGTAATATATAAGTTGAAAGCTAATACAAAGGTGAAATACACTACTTGATAATGTAATTATATATAATAATGGTCGCAATAATGTTACTTATATTGTTTCAGTGAGGCTTTTTTGAGCCGACTCTATCAAATAAGCACGTGCTACAGCTTGTATATTTGTGTGAGCGCAAACACTGCATGTGTGAATGCCCCCGTCCTCATGTAAGCACCCTGTACTCAGTCTTATGCTAAGGGGAACTGCTTCGTCGCTTGAGCTCAAACATGGCAAAGTGACACTATTTCACGCCCTGCAACTCACGTGCTAATTCCTGTTCAAGTAAATGCGTACTGTCAAGTGCTACAGTGCAGTATCTCGAATAGAGAGCTCACACATCCCACGTCCCAAACATCTCACTACATCCCCTGGTTCGTGGGCATTTCCTAAAACGGAATGGCACTATCCTGCGTACCGAAAAATGTATACATATTGAGTAGCACGGATATTAAGTTGAATATCAATTGCTAAATCCTAACAACATAAATTTAGACATTTCTTGATCTTCAGACTATATATTACATCTTTTTTCCTATTTAACCCTCAATTATACCGTTTTTGTGCCACTTATCTGCAAAAGGTTACCAAACTTCGTGGTAAGTGATCTAATAACAAGAAAAATAACAAAAAGTAACCTGTCGATAAAAAATAACATTAAAGCAAGAAAAGTAACCTAACGATGAAAAGGTAACTTGTGGTAACCTAATAACTTTTTAAATAATCATCTCACACATCTTTTTTATGCATTTCTAGGTAGCCTATGAAAAAGTGACCCTTGGGTGAAAAAGTAACTTTATTAACTTTCGACAGACCTAGTTATCACACACACACACACACACACACACACACACACACACACACACACACACACACACACACACACACACACACACACACACACACACACACACACACACACACACTGACACACACACTGACACACACACACACTGACACACACACTGACACACACACACTGACACACACACTGACACACACACACACACACACACACACACACACACACACACTGACACACACACTGACACACACTGACACACACACTGACACACACACACACACTGACACACACACTGACACACGCACTGACACACACACACAAACACACTCACACTGACACACACTGACATACACTGACACACACACTGACACACACACTGACACACACACTGACACACACACACTGACACACACACACTGACACACACACTGACACACTGACACACACACACACACACACACACACACACACACACACACACACACACACACACACACACACACACACACACTGACACACACTGACACACACACTTACACACTGACACACACACTGACACACACACTGACACACACTGACACACTGACACACACACTGACACACTCACACACACACACACACACACACTGACACACACACACACACACACACACACACACACACATACACACACTGACACACACTGACACACACTGACACACACACTGACACACACTGACACACACACTGTCACACACACACACTGACACACACACTGACACACACACACACTGACACACACACTGACACACACACACACACACACACACACACACACACACACACACACACACACACACACACACACACACTGACACACACACTGACACACACTGACACACACACTGACACACACACACACACTGACACACACACTGACACACGCACTGACACACACACACACACACACACACACACACACTGACACACACTGACACACACACTGACACACTGACACACACACTGACACACACACAGAGAGCACATGTTATGCATGCAAACAAGCATTGGCGCACACGTGCTCTGGTGCCGTGACCCAGATGCGCTGCACTGTCACGCAGGGCATCCAGCAATGTTGCCGTGTTATCAGTGCTCACGTGTCACATGGCACACACACACACACACTTACACACACACACACACACAAGCACACACACACACACACACACACGTGAAGCTGGGTATGAGAGGCTTCAAGTATAACTCAGCAGTGTGGCGTTTTTCCCGCCCGTGGCAAGCGCTTCACTCACTTGAATATGCGCTCTTCTGTAATGCAAGCTGCCTGACACACACACACACACACACACCAGCATACAAACACACAGGTGAGCACCTGCACGTGGGAGAGAGTGAGAGATGAAGTGAGGAAGTGAGTAGATGCTCAAGATACTGCTGGCTGGCATACATGTGCATCTGGCTGCTTGTTCTGCTGCTGTGTTTTAGCCAGGCACGTGCATGTTGCAGGGCACTGTGCGTGTTTATGTGAGTGTGTGTGTCTGTGTGTGTGAGTGTGTATGTGTGTATGGGTGTGTATGTGTGTATGGGTGTGTATGTGTGCGCGTGTTTGTGTGTGATGGCGGTGCACATTATTTATGAACGGCCCGCCATAGCGGAACATCGTTGACACACGCGCATACAAGCACGCATGCCAGCGTGCACGTTTGTGCATTGTGAGTCGCGCCATTGAGTCGTGCTGGCTGAGAGGCCGCCTAAATGAAGCGGCAACATCTAAATTCCCAACACACACACGCAGGACAGAGCGTGAGAAGTTGAAATGCAGAGAGCGAGGAGCTGCAGGAAAGATGTTCAATCGGAGAGCGCTCATCCGTTATGTTGAGAGGCCAGTGTGTGTGTGTGTGTGTGTGTGTGTGTGTGTGTGTGTGTGTGTGTGTGCCCATATCCGCCCTCGGCCACACAATAGTCGTCATTAGAGCTGTATTGGCACTGGCCACAGGCAAGCGCATTGCATCCGAGCATACACGCATACACATACACACACACACATTACTAGGTTGTATATACAGAGACGGGAGAAGTTTTTCCCATGCGGCAGCTAAGGTTTTCAGGCAAGAAAGTGAATGCTTGACGAATACACAGACATACAGCTACTGGTATGGCTGAAATGCTTGTGGTCTCAGAAAATTTTATTGATATGAAGCGAGCGTCACCGGTGAATTCAGAGGGTGACTCAGAGGGATGAAGCTCCCCCCCCCCAAATGTTTCTATCAACTAATCATAACAAAAAAGTTCACTAAAAAGATGATAAATATATTTCTGTAGAATTTGTTGATATAAGCATTATGGCAAAGAAGTTGCATTATGAAGCTGAAGTTGCATTTGAGGTTCTTGTCTCAAATGATCACACGCGGTCTGGTCGGTTCCAGAATAACAACAACAACAACAACAACAACCTTTATTTATAAAGCGTCACTTCAGAGTATATACTCCCTCAGAGGCGCTATGAACACACACATAAATAACACAAGCACACAAATAGATATAAACACAAGTACAATACAATATCGTCAAATAAAATCAATTAGAACAATAGAGCAAATGACAGTATCCTTGACTCCCTTTAGCATAATATAACAGCATAAGCAAATCTAGCAATAATAAGTACGTTGAAATAAACACGTTTTAATGCCCGTTTGAAGGACATTACAATGGATGCGTTCCTTACGACCAAAGGAAGTTCATTAAGCACTCTCGGAGCAGCATAGCGAAACATCCGAGATGACTTGGACAAGCCATCGTTCGAATAAAGAAACATTGTGATGAAACATTCACTTCTGAAAGAACAACACAATTTTAGGTATAAGTAGTATTATTAACTCGCTAAATTGCTTTGAATTAAATTGCTCAAAATTATCGTTTCACTTGGAAAAACTATATATATGTCGCAGACCACTACAGCAACGACAATATATATTTAATATATCATACAAATTCAGTCACAAACGCGCAAAAAATAGTTCAACAAAAATTTTAACACATATATTTCATATACATACACATACATATACATACACACGTGAATATACACACACATAGTTTAGCAAACGGAAATATAGCAACGAGTAGAGGAAAACACAAACACAAACATGTTTGTATGAAGATAGCAGATGCATAGTCGTTGGATATAATTTTGCTTATCAAAAATATAACAATGTGCACGACCACGTGGCATACAGAAAATTATATTTTATTGTAAAACTTTAGGCGCATAGATATGCCGATAATATTTATCTGTGGCATGGCAGAATCTGAGATGATTTCTGATTGCAACACACTCTGTGATCAAACACTGGCTGCAACTTGCAATACTGCAGAGATGGTGATTGCACACACTAAGTGATGGCAGACGACCATCTAGCCGACACTCATCTTATAATCAGCCACTCGTAAACCCACGCGCGTGCCACTACAGGGGCAATTTCGAGGCATTAGGGACACGTGTGTGTGTGTGTGTGTGTGTGTGTGTGTGTGTGTGTGTGTGTGTGTGTATGTGTGTGTGTGTGTGTGTGTGTGTGTGTGTGTGTGTGTGTGTGTGTGTGTGTGTGTGCGTGACGGAAGCACTATGATCAGAAGTAATTCACGTCTCACCGTAAAACAGCAGTACAGAGATTATTCTCATATCCTCATGTGTCATAGATTGAATTGATCCGTTCACCGGCAACTATTACAAATACATTTTCAGTTATATATAATGAATTGACTAAATATTCGAAATTTCTTAGCTTTGTTCTCGTAATGAGCAATTTATCTACAGATATCGCATAATTAATCATATTCGCATTCATATTAGATACCATTGTGTTAGAATTGATGGCTAAGTGAAGGTTCATTCTCGAATTTCAGTGGTGCTGAGAAGAAAAAGTACAGTGTTAATTGTGTTCATCTCTTGTTAAAGTTTTCATCCTTATTCTACGTTTTATTACTCAGAATTTGTGCGTTGAATGATATGTAAGATCCGTAGCAAAAACGCGAAATATAAAACCATAGAAGTATTGAAAATTGCAAGCAACATAGAGTACAAAAATTGACAAAAATGTTTGCAAGTCTGGACTTTTACGCGTAAAATGGCTGTCAATGAATTTATATGTGCCAGTTTAGTACTTTAGCTACGCCAAAATTATATATAGATCACACACACACCCCACACACACCGACACACACACACCGACACGCACACACACACATTAACACGAGTGTAATGATAGTTGTCCTATTCCGTCACCTGGTCCATTAAACTCGTACACATAGTTAGTGATGGCATGGCGGTGCTCTCTGTTTCTCTAGCTGCGTGCTGCCGACAGGAAGTGAGAGAGAAAGAGAGCGTGTGAGAGAGAAAGAGAGGGGTTCCAGCACTGTGGGCACTATGGCCTGATGCACTAATGCACAACATGGTGGAAGATACGGCGTCATGCACAGTGAACATGCCTAACAACCAGCCTCTGTCTGGTGACATTCAGACACGCACTGACACTGACACTGACGCTGACACTGACACTGACACTCACACTGACACTGACACTGACACTGACACTGACACTGACACTGACACTGACACTGACACTGACACTGACACTGACACTGACACTGATACTGATACTGACACTGATACTGATACTGATACTGATACTGATACTGATACTGATACTGATACTGACACTGACACTGACACTGACACTCTCACTGACACTGACACTGACACACTGACAATGCCACTGACACTGACACCGATATTGACACTGACACTGACACTGACACACTGACAATGCCACTGACACTGACACCGATATTGACACTGACACTGACACTGAAACTGACACTGGCACTGGCACTGGCACTGACACTGACACTCACACTCACACTCACACTGACACTGACACTGACACTGACACTGACACTGACACTGACACTGACACTGACACTGACACTGACACTGACACTGACACTGACACTGACACTGACACTGACACTGACACTGACACTCACACTGACACACAGACACTGGCAATGAGACACACTTTGCGATCTCAATACAAACTCGTACATCAATATTCGCTAAACTTCTGATAAAATATTTTAATAACATTATCCTCGGATATTTGATGTTTTTTTCGTGACCGAGATAATTTGGGTGGATTGAAATGAGTGATGATACAGTGATGAAATTCAGCTGAATTTGGAAATTATAAAAGTCAATCAAAATTTGTGTTCATTTTTATCAAACTGTAACGTATATTGTTAGTTTAGTTAGGAGTATTTTATCAAGCAGCTTATGTGTGTGTATTGTTTCTTCCATACTGGAATATAAACGCACAAATTTTGAGTTTTTAGAATTTCATGAACTGCGGTAGAATATACTGTTATTGTCCAAATTTCTGCAATATATTGATGAGATTGCAATATTGGTTTGCGGTGCATGGAGAGGTGTACGTGTGCGTGTGATGGTGTAAGTGGTGTTGCGAATATCACTGTGGTTCCTACAGAGAGTGCACACAACAGGAACAGCTATTAGGAGCCGTGCTAGTTGTGAAGATACAGCCTGGTGCGTTCTACACACTTAAACAAGACGACCTCCAGTGAAAAAGCAAGTTTATGTGGTAGATACAAGACGAAGAGCAAAAAAACAGCACCGCTGGAAGACAGCATGGAGAGAGAGAGCTGGACAAGACAGAGCTCAAGATTGATCGCAGAAAAATGGTGCAGCGTTGATCTCTGATTGGACGGCAATTTGAGCCGCACCTCAAGAAAGCTGACACCGCCGAGCGGGATGCAAGCATGCTCGTCATCACGATTATGTGTGTATGTGTGTGTGTATATGTGTGCGTATGTGTGTGTGTATGTGTGTGTGATAACCGGAACGACGAGAGACCGCAGTGAGGTGGATACGTCCGGTACACGGCGTGTGAGCTGCCAATGACTTCATTTTCGATGCATCCACAAAAAGCGGCAATAAACTTGTAGGAGGCACGATGACTCGTTTCATATATTGTCGGTGGTGTCGTGTCAGTGATGTCGTGTCAGTGGTGGCGTTTCAGTGTTGTCGTGTCAGTGATGTCGTGTCAGTGGTATCGTGTCAGTGGTGTCGTGTCAGTGGTGTCGTGTCAGTGATGTCGTGTGTCAGTGATGACGTGTGTCAGTGGTGTCGTGTGTCAGTGTTGTTGTGTCAGTGGTGTCGTGTCAGTGGTGTCGTGTCAGTGATGTCGTGTCAGTGTTGTCGTGTCAGTGGTGGAGTGTCAGTGGTGGCATCAATTTCAGTGTAATTGCGTTTTGTATTTGTCTAATACGTATACGCACTAATTCACGCAAGACCAGCGTCATTCGGCAAAAAAAATAGTCACATTTCACAAGACACCTGAGTGATAAATCTCCTTGAAGCAAATGCACTGCCACAATACTGGACGGTATTTTTCACCAGTAATGTGCGATCCATTTGTATATCTAACAGCCTGCTGAAAGCCGAAAGTCTGTAACGACAGCTTCCTTCTGTACAACCGCGCCTGGAGTATGCACATGCATTTTGCATGTGTGTGTGTGTCTGAGAGAAAGAGAGAGATGTGAACATGAGAAAGAAAAAAGAGAGAGCATGTTTTCAGCACTGAAATACTGCTGACGTTAGATAAGAGAGCCGAATAAACAGAAGGAAACGCCGGCAGCAGAAGAAAGTGCACAAGAGAAGAGAAGAGAAGAGATAGACAGCAGTCGGCATCAAACACGCTCATCAGTGACAACAGTAGGCTTATCGGCATCTCGTGACAGGCTGTGCTAGGGCCGCTGAGGGCTGCTGTAATATACTGCCAGTGTGTGTGTGTGTGTTGCCATCATCTCTCTCTCTCACTTACTCTCTCACGCTCTCTCTCTCTCTCTACTACACGTGTATGCAAGCAAGATGGCCGCTTGTCAGGGCGTGGTTCAGTACATGTATCGTGGACGCAAAAAGTTTGCTAATGTTGAGTGCACAGTGATGTCTTGCTGAAACCGACATGCTGGGCTAATGCGTTCTGTACAGCGCACAAACCAGGCATGTTCCAAATGTACAGGGCTGCACAGGCCTCATGGCTTCTTATGCTTGTCATATTGTGTGTTGTATATATGTGTGTGACTTTGTGTACTGTGGATGGCAAAATAAATTATGATTTTGATGATATTAAAGTAATGACAGGCAGCAGGGATGAATATTGTTCCGTTCAGTCAAATATTAAACGTGTTATCAAGCTCAAAGTGAAAATTACTGTCTTTCTATTCATATCTAGTTTCAGTATTAGTGCATTCTATTGTGTGTATTTCCTGTTCATAAAACAAAATAATAAATTAAATTTTACCGTCTAAATTTACTTGACCCTTGCTATTTGCATGTCAATTTGTACATTGAATTATAATTAATTAGCACTATTCTTATTTTGTTAGTTTGTGTTGTAGTAGTAGTTTGTAAGAACAGGAATATATTTGTAAATCAACTATTGTGGACAAAACATTCATTAACGATAAGAATAAACACTTTTAAACAATTTGGTTAAGATAGGCCGATCGCTGACATAATTCATGACAACAGAATGACACTTCGTAAATTGTCCTTCTAACCGCTCTATCGCTGACTGTTTAATATATGTATACATGTGTTTATATGTGTGTATATGTGTATATATGTGTGTGTGTATATATGTGTATATGTATGTACTTGTGTGTATATATACATATATTTTCCTGTATATTTATTTCTGCATGCTTATATATTTCACTGTTTACATATGTGTGTCTCCCTGTAATTGGGATTATGTCCTGTTGGCTGACTTTCTAAATAAGTAAATGAATAAACTACAATAACTGCAAACTGAATGTCACGAATTACTGGACTGAATTGTGACAAATTTGTAGAATTACCTTAAAGTTTTATACTGAAAACTGACATAATTACAGTTTTCCGGTAGTTAAAATATGGATTTAACTCTCCTTCACATAGAACGGTGAAGATTGGATATGTTAGATGAAACACAAGATAATACAAGATAATCCACCACTACATGCATTTACACAAGCTGATAAATAGTTGATTATTCTGTCAACAGATGGCGCTGAAATTGTAGCAATATCGACCAGGAAGTCTCCACAGCCATTACTTTTCATGACGCTCTCTGATTGGCTGCCGGTCGGGGAGGCGAGCGCTGATTGGTCGACGGCGTCTACTGTCGCTGCGGTCCGCTTCTTACAAGTCGCCGATCTATGTTGCGCGTGCGTGGCACCTGGCATGTGCAGCGGGCGTTTGCACGATTACCAGCCCGTCCAGTTGACACCGATAATGACGCCAAAATGAGCTCGCGCTCCGCACACGACAGCGCAGCCGATCAAGCCGCCAGACTACCTCACATGGCGTCTCAACAGCTTCGAGCAGCAGCTGCCTCACAAGCTGCCACCACGTCGCCTCTACAGCTGACTTCACTGCCACTCAGCTCACAGCTGGTCAGCCAGTTCGGCGCCTTGTCGGCAGCTGCAGCTGCCGCCACAGCAGCTGCCGCTGATAAGCCGACCTCCGTCGCTGACGCGCTGGCAGCTTATCCTCTGGGAAGCCTGGCAGCAGCTGCCGCCGCCACCAGCTCGCCCAACATGGCTGTCACTGCGGCAGCTGCTGCTGCTCTCGCCGCACAAATTTACCATCATCAACAACAACAGCAACAGCTAATGGCCGCTGAGCAGCTGGGAGGAGCAGCTGCGTTGTCTCACGCGCTGGATCTCAGTCATTATCCGTGGATGTCTGCAATTACAGGTGAGTGCCAGTTGTGGCTAATTGTTCACCTGTGCTAGCAACGTAATCACGCGACTTAACATTATGTGCTTCCAGTCGTGCCTTGAAACGCTGTCTTCTTCCACTTTCCTAAATTTTGTCGTCCAATGAACATAACACACATTGGTGAATATCTATAATCCACCATTCACACATATGTAACTCGCTTCACCCCATTGGTTCGCATATATACTCACCAACCAAATATACATCGTATGTTACCGATTTTTCATTACTTAAGACATGGTTATAATACTGTATTATAATACTGAATACTAATTACATTCTCACTGGCGACATATATAAGTTAAGCACACAATATTTAAGCAAATACCACGTATATATTCCGGTACAAGGGTAGTTTTGTTGTATTTTTGTGATTCAAGCTTGTTGTTTCGTCTTGTTTCGTGTATACTCACTGCGTATATAGTTTCTGTCAAACATATGACTGTGTGTGTGTATGTGTGTGTGTGTGTGTGTGTGTGTGTGTGTGTGTGTGTGTATGATCAGTTTTAAAATGATTATAAAAGAAAAAAATGTGTTGAGTATTATAATCTGTAATTGAAGTATTAAAATAAATATAATTAAATAATTTATATCGGTATTGTAATTTTTAAAACAGTATTGAAATACTGTTTTCAAATGATCTTTCCTTCTAGAATTCTTTACTTTTTAAACCCTCATTCTTTCTGCATATTGTGTGTGCTACCAGTACATGGGGCCACCGCAGGGTAGTAATAGTGCTTGCACTCTTTCCATACTACTGGATTTACTTGTAATTAATAATAATTAACAATAGTAATAATAATAATATTTTTGCTGGACCGCTAAAAGTCCAGTATGTTGATCCACTCACCTTCTATAAAGATCTCCTGTGATCTCATGGATCTCCTGCGATCTCATGGATCTCCTGTGATCTCATGGATCTTCTCCAGCTCTTGTAGTTGATTCAAATCTAGTGCTGCGGCGTAACATCTTCCTCACCAAATGACACAATTCACGTCAATCACAAATTCGTTTCATTTCACAATTGTGGGCGTACACACACACACACACACACACACACACACGTACACACACAAACACACACACACACATTCAGTGTTGACATTGTCAGAGTTTCACGCATCACAGACACTTCTTGCAACATAACATGCAACACATTATGTTGCAGCGGGCGTATGTTGTGTGACTTGGCCTGCACAATGCAGCTGAGAACCAAGTTGCTAGTGAACTACTGACCCGCTCTCACTCAGTGTGCAAATACAATTGCTTTCTGTGTGCGTGCGCGCTCGCGGAGCCTACGAATGTGGCTGGCTGCAAATTTGTGATGGCCGCCATTGTAAGCGTGCAGACTCATTGTTATGTCAGCTGACCTTTGTGTGTTACATGTCGGCCTGCGGCTGACACACACACACACACACCACACATGCACTCGGGGCATACTCCACCATACGGTAATGTACGAGTGTGTCTGTATGCTTGTGTGTCTCGCGTCGTCACTTTTTATGCGTACTCCCCGCTGGTGGCTGCCTGTGTGTGTGTGTGTGTGCCACGTCAAAGGTATGCCCCTTGATGGCGAGACACACACATACACACACACACACACACACACACACAGGGAGCCAAAATATACCCTCTGATCTGCATGAGCGTTCGGCCGCTTATGGTGTATTTATGGTGGCTAGCAGCGACCTTGGAGTCAGCCGCCGCTACAGCAGGCGAAATCTCTGCTATCACGCTATAACACGCGAAATCTCCGACGTCTATCAGTCGACCATGGGCGGTATATGACGGCAATAGATGTTGATATGTGGCATATTCCACCAGCAATGCCTCACAGCCGGGGTGCTAGCATGTGACTATGTGCAGCGCAGCCACGCGCAACTGACGTGCCAATTTCATGCCAAACCAGAGTGTAATAAACGCGACGCTATTTCAGAGGCATTGAGCCACTATGGCTGTACAGTTACGTTGGCAATAATTTCCGTTGTTGATATATGCACCGATCAGATATGTTCACCTCTCGTCCTGAAACCTGAGTATGTACATGCAGGATACAGACGACATTACACGCCCACCTCAATGCATGAATGTCTTCGTTCAAATCCTATATATGAGGGACTACGCCTGACACGACTAAAAAGTTGCGATAACACGATGAAGATAGAAGAAACAAAATAATTTTAAGCAGCTCGAAAACACTGTGGATTAATCTGGACATGATGGGTTTCATTTTCTCATCAAAGAGTTCAAATAGCTGATATAATGTCAGCATTAAGTGTTGCACTGTGGCAAATTTCATGGCTGTTTTAGTATAACAAATTCAGCAGAGAAATGTTGAGGAAGAAGATCCAAGCTGACTCATATCTGATATCTCGTTGAATTTGCCCGATATGGCGTGCGATTTGCCCCAGTGTGTGGGTAACTGAGATACGCACCAGACAGCCACCGCCTCAATGAACACATCTCGGGAGAGATGTTCAGGTCTGCAAGACGCCCCAGCGTAGTGGCTGATTGGACGCACATATATGGAGTTGCACGCGTGTTGAATTTCCACCGAACGACCGACGAGCATCGTAAAGTCGCCGGGTTATGGACGATGCACGCGACACGCGCACACCGACCAATGCTGATTGGGCGGCAAAGTAGAGCTGCCACGGCTGCCTGGACGCCGGGGGAATACTGATGTGAGCGGTGATAGTGGGGTGGCTGGGGAACAAGCTGACTTCATCTCACTACGCCCGGCTCTTCCAGCCACAGGTCGATGACTTGCTCCAGCTCTGCCTCACTGACTTCCTCTCCATCTCCATTCCCCCTGTCTTTATGAATGTCCGTATGTACTGGTGTATGTGTGGGCATGTGTGTATGTGTATGTGTAATTTCAGAAATTCAGAAAAACCCTAATATCTGGCATTGCATTCAATTAGTATTAAAAATTTCATCAAGACAATATTCTTGTGGTATTATTCGTGGGATTAAAATAACAATATCTCACTGATAGTGAATAATATAACGCATGAATGACTGTTTATTTGTGTGTGTGTGTGTGTGTCCGCGTGTGTGTGTGTGTGTGTGTGCCTGCTCAAAACCAGTTCAATAGCGCATCAACTACCTGGTCGCCAAAGATCATCTAGCAATATTTCCCATTTTTCTGTCCCTGTGGTAAGGGGAAAAGAATACTGCCGCCGTACCCGCTGCGTGTCGTAAGAGGCGACTAAAAGCGGACCCTCTGCTTCTTTTCTCCGAGATACTACTGTCAGGACCGGTGGGGGCGCGATAATTCAGCAGAGTTGGTGCCCCCACTGTAACGGCAGCTTTCTTCTGTTCTATTATTCTCCCCGAATTAAAAAAAACTTTTTTTTCTATTTTTGCGTTGTTGTGCGTGTGTGTTTCGTTTGAGCGGTGAAGCGAATTCTTGTTGACGTTGGTGATTTTGTTGTGGTGGTCACTGTGACAGGACCGAGCTTGTGTCCCAGAAGACGAGGTCGCCAGACTTACAGTCGCTTCCAGACACTCGAGCTGGAAAAAGAGTTTCGCTTCAACCATTATTTGACAAGACGTCGTCGCATCGAGATAGCTCATATGCTCAACTTGACAGAACGACAAATCAAGATTTGGTTCCAGGTAGAATATTTTCATGTGTGAATTAATGTCGTATTTGTTAGCAGTGAGTATTGTGCATCTAAACACTTACACAAGTGAGATATATTGATCGTAATGTACACGATATACGCTGAAAATATTGAACAATGTTAGCGCTTGGCAAACTACAATCTTTCAACTCTAGTAAATTTCTTCAACGACAAACAAGTGAGGTGAGAATATTTCTAGCATATATTTCCTGAACGTCATATAACTTTGTGCATAATACCAAAACAAATGTTTCTTGCATTCAAATGTGAATTTATGTTAGCTTACTCGTTGTGACAGCAACACTTCATAATATGTGTTTGATGATTGTTTGATCAAACTTTCACGAATATGAACACAAAGCGAAATTGTCATAACGTGATTTTGACGGTGTTATGTGATGACTGTATTATGATGAGACGAACGTGGTTGATATTCAACAGAACCGCCGCATGAAGCTCAAAAAAGAACTGCGTGTGCCAGCCAGCGAAGGAGAGACCAATGTTACTGCCCGAGATGAAGGAGGCGAAGATGATGAAAGCAAGACAACGATGGACAACGATGCTGCTTCAAAACGGAAGAACCCGGTGGATGAACAGTTGGAGGAAGTGGGAAGTAGCAGTGACGATCGCGCGCCACCACAGTCACCGCCACCACCACACACCACGCCACCACCAGGCACACCGCCACCACAGCAGCGTCACCACGACCGCTCCATGGCACACGAGTCACCCTAATACGCCCACGTGTGAGAGTTAGTGTGGTGGACGAGGCCTGGCAAAATGGTTGGATTATCACCAAGTTTCTAGTGCCACTCTGCTTGTCAGTAGAATTGCTTTATTATTTTAAATTTCAACCGTCTAAAGCTGTAGAATTATGGTGCATTATGTACATATTTCTTGTAATTCCTAAGTGTAAATTCCTACGCATCCAATTTCATTTACGGTCTTAAAATTTACCAGTGATAGCGCAATAGCAAGTATTTTGTTAGATCACTGGTACTTGGACCATGGGCAGATAGCGTAAATCAGTGTTTATGTTTTAGCTGAGATTTTCAGACGTTATTATTAATTCAACTTGTCTTGCGAGTGTAAATCACGCAATATTTCCGATCAAATTTGGATATTTTTTTCAAGTTTTCAGATGTTGTGTAGGCATTCACGGACTCGAAAGCTTCTTTATAAAATTTGTTTGCGAGCTTAATGAATTGTACACGTGCTTTTACTCAATAATACCAAATATTCACATGACCAATTTTTTCAACACAGTATATATCGTAATTTTGCTAATGTTCAGCAAGAAAAATGAGGAGATTTTTAAAATGTGCCATTTTTACCGCCATATCAAACACATTGTGACACAAAAACACATTTATACGTAATATTTCTACGTAATATTGCCACGTTTTATTTTACATTTTGTGACTCGACACTATGCTGTAAATTATACGTAATTATATAATTATAAATGTGCCATATACGTTGATGTACCAATTATACGTAGATACCAGCTGACACAATTCCTGTGTGTGTGTGTGTGTGTGTGTGTGTGTATGTGTGTGTGTGTGTGTGCCATTGCAGTTGAAACGCCACCAAACCGTGCGTGTGCAATTTTACAATGAACATATATACGTAATTAATATTGAGTAGGAGTTGCATAGTAGAATGATGTTGTTTATGTGTGGCTCATGGGAGCTATTGTGTTGTTGAGTGTCAGTGTTTTTTTCGAACAGTTCACAGCAAAATTTGATACATGTACGTCAAGGGCCATTGAGATCATTGCTATCAACCCATTAGTGTCTAAATGAAATAACATGTTTTACAGCTATATAAATGTGTCTGTATTTGTGTATGCATGTGTGTGTGTGTGTGTGTGTGTGTGTGTGTGTGTGTGTGTGTGTGTTCTGGTGCTTAGAAAGTGTTAGAGTTCTAGAAATATCTAGATGTTTGCTATAGTGTTTGACTTCAACTTGAACTCTTCTTTTATACGCTCAACAGTTTTTCCAGCGAACATGTCGATTTCTAAGTGTGGTGTTTCATATATACCCGAATAAAAATGGAAAAATTATACTGACATATGTTCTATGTGACTTGGAATCGATTTTTACAGGTAGTTATCGTAGATGTATATAGATCTATCACGCTTAACACTGGTATAAAAGTTGGACGAAAATTCCGGCATAAAGCTTCTGAAAAAAGGATTTAGACTAATTTGAGTGTGCTGAATTCAAAGCTGGTCTTACATTTGTTCATCACATCACGTTTTTTATGTTGTGGGTTTCTTATTTTCACAAATTTAGTGGAGCAGAAAAGCCACATCAAATCATTGAATGGTCTCAAAGACAGAATCTGGTATCTGGGGATGAGAATGTCATCAATGATTATCTAGATCATTGTTTCTCAACGTGGGCCATATGATCTCCTTGAGTGCCACGAGAGTTTTCTTAGGTAACATAGGACGAAATATAAAAAATGAGGGTCACCATATCTTCTCACTGGCCACGAAACATTTTTTGAAATAATATAATGGTTTATAAATTAATTGTCGATGTTGTAAATTTCAGTCGCGTGTTCCGGTTGTGGCGTTGTTTCGGTGGTCGGTGGAAATAATCACCGGCGTACATGAGCTAATCCTATGGAGAAATGGCGTCACGACGATCCATGTGTGTATGAGAGCCACAAGGACTTCTAGGGGGCCACTGACTGGTTTATGGGGGCCACAGGGACTCACATTGTGTTTAAGGGGGCCACGGCAAGAAAAAGGTTGAGAACCACTGCTCTAGTGGATAGGAAGTAAGTTGTCTCTCCTCCCTTGCACATAAAATTTGGACTGATGAAGCAGATCGTTATATAGAAGTTGCAGTGGCGAATCCAGAGTGCAATTTTGGGAGGCTGAATTATGTATGAGTGATTAGGTACTGTGTGAAGGTCATGACTTGGGATATTTTCAATAATATATACCCACATTGACACACACAATAATGTGCGAATATATTTTGCGATAATGCTTATATCAACAAATTCTACAGCAATATATTTTTATGGACCTCTTTTAGTGAGCTTATTGGTTATGAGTTGAAGGAAACATTTGGGGGAGTTTCAGCCCCCTGAGCCCCCCCTCTAGATCCGCCAATGAGTCCTTGATCAAGGTGGATAAAATTTCAGATATATTTGTAAAAAATTTCGTGGTTTTAGTGAAGGGAAGAAAATGGCAGCAAATTCAAATTAGTACACTTATGAGAGATCAGAATTTTATCAAACCGATAAATCAGACAGAAGAGCTGGTAGTGCATCATGTAATGAGGTCAAGAATTTCCTAGCAAGTAAGAAAGCAGACAACTATGAAGAGATCGTGGAAGAGCTGCTAATGAACCTGAGAGATCTCGGGTGTAGAATAGGTATCAAAAATCAATATTTACACAACTATTTGGAGAATTTTGCGGACATATCTGGGAATGTGAGCGAGGAAAGAGGAGAACGGCTTCATCAGGAAATTAAACGATGAAACAATGGGACTCACATATGATGGGACTCATATATGACGAGAGACAACCCAGAAACAGTACATTAGCCAATCAGCCAAAATATGAAAATTCAATCTACTGAAGATCTTCCGAAAATTCAAAAATCATTCTGTAGGAGTTGTTGATATAAGCGTTATCGTAAAATCATTGCATAGTGATGCATGTACATGACTGATTTCAACCTAAATTCAGGCCCTCCCCCAAATTTTCACTCTGGATCCGCCGCTGTGTGAGGAGTGTAGTAGAATTGTGTGTCCTCTGTATAGAAATGATCTCCTGTGTAATGTCAGAAGTGCAGTTATGGCAAGATAAAATACGCTAGTATAGGTGGCGCAGGCTCTCTCATATATTGCACAACTGCAAGTGCTAAGGTTGCAAGGGCTCGAGAATTCCTGTAAATGTAAAGGAAAATATATTATTACTTATGTTTTATACACTTCCCTAAAACGGTTTTTTTTCTTACAGGAGATTTAACCAATATGAATGGAAATTCAATATAAAGGCTTGTTAACACGTTGTTTGTATATACAAACAAACAAACAAACCATGTATTTGTTATAGCGCACTAATTTGCAAAGGCGCGAAAACGTACAAAATAGAGCAAACTAAGGTATAAACAGTGATAGGGGCTCAAAAAGAACAAAATTATATGAGCTGAAGTGACAAGGCACAAAAAATATCAAAAGCAGGAAATATATACAACAATCAAGAAAATCAAGAAAATATACACAGCGAATGATCAGAGGCGAGAAAAAATGAAAGAATGGGATCAGAGAAGTGTAGCTGACAGAGAAAATATTTAAATTTGGTGTTGAGAGATAAGCCAAAAAAGAGTATCAACAATTTCTATAGGGGTAAGTGGGCGGCGACGGAAGAGACAGTAAGTATATATGAAGGGAAGCCGAAAAGGAAGAGTAGGATTTTTTCTGTAGAATGTGATGAGGAAGAGAGTTATAAAGTCGGGGAGCAGAAAAGTAGAAGGATTTGGCTGACCAGTTAGACTCGTGGTCAGCAGGAGGACATACGAGGGGCACTGGACGGCGACATAAAGGACGATCAGAGGGAGTTAGAAGCGAATATAGGTAAGCAGGTGGAGAAGGAGTATGGAGAAGTTTATAGACAATGCAGCACAGCTTATGGTGGATTCTGGACAGAGCAGGCAACCAGCCAAGTTTACGAATATGGGTGGATGTGGGTGACTTGGGGGGAAGACGAAGGACAAAGCGACAAGAGAGATTTATTATCGACTGGAGAGAGCGGATGGATTTAAGAGGAAGGTGAAAAAATAAAGAATTGCAGTAATCGATATGCGAAAAAATATATGAATTAACTAGGAGTAGAGCGGATGCCTCATCAAGATGAGAGCGGATCGGGTACAATTGACGTAAAACAAAACGACAGGAACGTGAAATTTTGAAAATGTGTTGAGCGAATGACAATGTGGGGTCAAATTGGACTCCTAGATTACGAATTTGTGAGGAAAGAGGTAGATCTATTGAACATGGAGTAATTTTGGGAGGATGGAAAAGAAGATAAAGAGTTTTCTCAGGGTTCAGTAGAAGATTTCGAGAGGATGCCCACTCAGCTATGTGGGAGAGAAGTTTAGGAATTAGGTTAGTATTGGCCAAAGAAAAAGGAAAATAGATTTGTATGTCATCCGCATATATGTGAAAGGAGATGGGATAGCTGCGGAGAATAGGACAGAGGGAGGAAACGTACAGATTAAAAAGAAGAGGACCAAGAAGGGAGCCCTGTGGGACTCCGTATTCAAGTGGTCGAGGTGAGGAAAGTTCAGAATTACAGCGCACAGAATAGGAGCGATCAGTGAGATAGGAGGACATGAGTGATAGCGCCGAGGAGGAGACACCAATATGGCATAGGTCATCACAAAGAATTGAGTGGTTGACGAGGTCGAATGCTGAGGAAAAGTCAAGAGAGATGAAGAGAACAGATTGACCTGAAGAGAAAGAAGCGAAAATGTCATTCAGTAGAGACAGAAGCAGGGTTTCAGTTGAATGATTAGAGACAAAGCCAGACTGACAGGGATCGAGAGCAGAATATATACAAGGCCGAAGTTGAGAAAGGATAGCAGCTTCCAAGAGTTTAGAAGGCAGAGGGAGCAAGGAGATGGGTCTGTAACTGCTCGGAGTGTTGGCATCAAGGGAAGGTTTCTTAAGGATGGGAGAAACAATGGCATGCTTGGAGGCCAGAAAAGTCCCGTGGAGAAAAGAGGAGTTTACCAAATGTGTAAGAAAAGGGGCAAGGAGTAGAATAGAGTCGAAAAGTGCACGAAAATTTATTGCATCTGAAGGACATCTGGACTTTTGCAATTTTTTCAGATATTTGGCAGTGGCGGCTGGGGAGATGGGGGAGAAAGATGACAAAGAGCAGTCAGAGGAAGGGAAAGACAGTGGTAAAGAGGAGGGTGGTAATTTAGCCTTGGCTTTGGCAATTTTCTCTGAAAAATATAAAGATAAAGTCGAAGCTGGAATGGAGCAGGTCTCAGATTTGGAGAAGCCAGTGATAGATTTTAGGGAAGACCATCTAGAGCGGGAAGAACTTGGACCAGAAGAGAGCTTGGATTGATAATAAGAGGATTTAGCGGCATCAAGGGCAGAAATGAAGGACTTGCGAGTCTGACAAAATGAAAACCAATTAGAGTCGGACCGAAACCGGCGCCAGCAGCGTTCACGGGCTCTCGACTTAGCACGAAGACGGCGTAATTCGGGGGTCCACCATGGCTGAGGAGAAACATTAGATTTGACAGTGTAACGACACATTGGGAATATTAAATCATTAATTTTAGATAGGGAGTCGTCCAAGAAGGGCAGAAGAGCTGAGGGAGGGAGGAAATAGTAAAGGTTAGGGTCAAAAGAGACAGAGGCGAGATTGTTGAAAAGTGAGGCATCAAAATGTTTGTAGTCTCGTGCAAAAAAAATTTTAGGCGGAGGATTGGTGTTACTGGTTTGATGACTTAGTTTAAATGAAATTAGGGAGTGATCTGATATGGCAATATCAGGAGGATATGTGATGATGTCTGGAGGAATGAGCTTAGCAGATGTTTCGGTACAAATGAGGAGGTCAAGGGTATGACCTGATATATGAGAACGGCCAGAGTTCATTATGGTGAGGTCCCAGGAATTTAGAAGGGAAAGGAAATCAGTTGAGTGTGGGTGATGGGAGGGCTGATCAACCCAAAAATTAAAGTCACCAAGTAATATGAAGTTGTCGGAAAAACGCTGAAATAGGATGGCAATAATACTGTCGAAATCAGAATTGAATTGAGTCGATGAGCCAGGGTTATTATGGCGATAAACAAGTAAAATTCCAAGAGGACGCGCAGCAGGCAAAGACAGAGAAAGTGCAATGTACTCAAAAGAAGGGGAAGTAAATGAGAGATCATTGAGTAAATTTAGGGCAAAAGAAGAGCGGAGAATGACACCCACACCTCCACCTTTATACTTAGTAGAGGAAGAAGAAGATCGACAAACATGAAAGAACTTGAAAGAATGAGGCAATTGGGCAGAAAAAACTGAAACATCAGACTCAAGCAGCCATGTCTCAGTAAGCATAAGGAGAGAAAGATTAAGGTGAGAAATAATATCACAAATATAGGACGTCTTATTACGGGCAGAACGGATATTGAGTAGGCCAACAGGGAAAAATTTAGGATCATTCTGAGTGCCAGACAGGTGAGGGGCACCAGGGAGGGTGAGAGCCGGTGCAGGGGCAGTGGTAGAGCGCGGGAGTAGTCATTGGTTAGCAGGGGAGGGCGGAGAAGAGACAACAGTAGTAGTGGGAGGGAGGGAAGTGGTAGGGGGAGCAGAGAGAGGGGTGGAGGAGGGTGATGGAAGAGGGGCCACAATGGTGCGTTTACGGAGGGACTCACGAACTGCGATGAAAGAGGGACAGCTGGGCGAAAAAGAGGAGTGGCTGGAGGGGCGATTGCGACGGGCACAATTGATACACTGGGCGCTGGAGCGATTGTGACAGACGGCGGACATGTGTGATCCCGCACAGTGCCCACATGCCACCTTGTTGTTGTTAGCGCAGCGCTCAGTCCGATGGCCGAGACCCGCGCAGCGACCGCAGTGTACCACCCAAAAGCGATCATACACCACGCAGCAGCGGAGGCCGATAAAGAGTCGATCTCCGACCGCCTTGATGCCGCGACGGACTTCCGGCGAAACAGCCAGAACAGCATTCGTTTGTCCAGACTTGGACCGGTGGATGAACAGTAGCTTTAGTTGAGAGGCAGGAGCAGATGACACGATGGGGTTCTTCAGT
>OU696582.1:650000-665000 GCA_916048095.2 Sacculina carcini | reverse complement strand
TTCTTAATGTGATGGTTTTTGTAAGCTGAACATCAAAGAGACTTGGCTGTCAAAAAATAATACGGTAGTGCTTTAAAAAAAGCCCGGTGTAGTTGTCCTGATGTACTGCGACTTATAACAAGCATTATCATATAGTACGGTTGATTAGCAGGCGAACTTGTTGAGTTCCGTGGTGTAGTGGTAGAACACTCGCCTCATGAGCGAGAGGTCCGTGGTTCGAATCCCGGAGGAGGAGAATTTCTTTGGGCGAATTCTATAATGCAACAGCCCCTGTCCACCCAGCAGTAAATGATGGTACCAGATATCAGTCATGTGTTGTGTCATGCATTCTGGGGAGGTGGCTCTCTGTAATACGTCTTCCGTCCTTGTGGCGCCATAGCGTGGAGAGGGTCGGTTCTGCGGTGGCAGCGAGCTGCACGGGGCACGCCTGTGTGTTATAAGCTTCGGCTTCTTCCCGTGTAGCAGCTGTCGCTTTAGGCCTTCAACCTTTAAGCTTTAAATATCGCAAAATCTGCTTGCTACCTAGTGTTTTCACAGTGTCTTCTAGACGATATATAATCCACACGTGTGTGTATGTATCAGGTCAGAAGCTGAATTCACGGTCAATGACCCTGGGTCAGGTCACGCCCTACGACCGAATCCTCGACCAGTTGGACAACGATGAACGCTGGCTGAAGGAGCTGACTTTACAAAAACGCATTGGCTTTTATCGATTCTACGGCAGTATAGGATACGGCAATTTTTCCCAGGTGAAGCTGGCCGTTCATCAGCTGCTACAAGGTGAGACAATCACACTCACACAGCGCGTAAGCAGGGCTACATTGATCATCAAACACCACTTGGTAGATGCATTGTTAACCTTATCCCGAGGTGGTCCCCCATTGGCTGATTAAAGCAAACCATATATTTTGATTATGCATTTTGAACAATAAGCACAACACACACACTCACACACACACACACACACACACACACACACACACACACACACACACACACACACACACACACACACACACACACACACACACACACACACACACACACACACACACACACACACACACACACACACACACACACACACACACACACACACACACACACACACACACACACACTCAAACAAATCCTCATTCAATATTTCTTACCATCATACATAGGTTAACGCATAAAAATGCTCAACTCTTCACTTATATGGCAAGGATTGACATGGGCAAAAATCAAACCAACACTTTTTATTGCAAGCTATGCATTTGCAGCTTGTCTGAGCATTACACGAATGTAATTCTATTTAATTGTGTGTGTGTGTGTGTGTGTGTGTGTGTGTGTTGGGTGTGGTCTACGTAGTCTACACACTGCGTAGTATGAGGGTTTTTTCGTGTATGCTCTGCAATAAAAGTGTTGTAGTGAAGCGGCATTGCAAATGAGATTTTCGGCTGAATTAATATGTGTTTGGCACATGCTGCTGAGTCATTTTGACCGCAGTTGCGTGCAATATCTATCTGTATACTAACTGCGCACGTGTGATTTCTGATTCACTGGATGATATGAGTGACCACCACTGAAAACCAGCCCTCACTGTCTCGTGCAAACACAGACAAGATGTCTACAGTCGCTGATAAATCAATTGTCCGGTTCAATTGCAATAAGATGGTGTATCAAACGTTATAGATTAACTCACACCGCACTCACACACAGGCACACACACACACCGCACTCACACACAGGCACACACACACACCGCACGCAGACAAAACTGACTGCATACACATAAGAGACCCAGATATAAGGTAACCCCGGTTATAAGAGAGTATTTCTCTGGGCCCCTTTTTCTATACTTTACGTGTTCGAGAAGTTGTTTGTAGTTTCGCTTGGATAAATACATTATTGGTATTATTATCGATTATTATTGTTGACGTGTGTGTGTGTGTGTGCGTGTGTAATTTCAGAGCGTGTAGCCATCAAGATAATAAACAAGAGGAAGCTCGACCTGAAGACACATCGAATGATGATGAGGGAGATAAGAAACATGGAAAACCTGCACCATCCTCATATTATAAGGTTAATAAGAAACTGTTCACTAGTCCGCCCCGTAGCCGAGTGGTTAAGACGCATGCTATGTGCACGGAAGGTCCGGGGTTCGGTTCCCTGGCGAGGTGATACGTTTGGGTTTGTTTCTTAAAGGTATAGCCCAATTGGCACAAGGCGGGCTTCGTGTGCGCTTGCAGTCGTACAGTTTCTGTGTGTGCTGGTTGTTAAACTGATCTTTACCGTGAGCGGGTAATTTGGCGACGCGAACATCGTCTTGATACGCAAGCGAAACAAGCATTGTCTTTCATAGAGTATCTATGTATTCTCCATGTATCTATCTAGTTATGTTAGTTTGTTTCATGGTCTACTTGTATTTGCATTTACTTCTTCCAAAATACTACTGCATGATATATTCAGATAAAATATTGACGGGGTAGTCTCGCATTTTCCCATATTGCAAAAAAATCATTTCTAAACAATGTAGGAATTGTATTATTTGGATGTGGTTTTAAACACGAAGGCCACTTGTTACCGACAGAGTGTATGAGGTGATTGAAACCCCTCTGCGCGTGCATCTGGCTCTCGAGTACGCCGCTCGTGGAGAACTATTCCACAAGATCACCAACGAAGGACGACTGTGTGAGCAAGAAGCCAAACTGTTCTTCGGTCAACTTGTGTCAGCAGTCGAATACATGGTGAGTGCTTACTTAAGTGTATTACTTATTTATTACTTATTTATTACTTACTTATTACTTACTTATTACTTATTTACTACTTATTTATTACTTAACTATTACTACTTACTTATTTACTATACTTACTTACTTATTTACTATACTTACTTACTTATTTACTATATTTATTACTATATATATATATATATTACTATATTTACTTACTTACTTATTTATTATACTATTATTACTACTTACTTACTTATTTATTACTTATTTATTACTTATTTAATACTGATTTATTACTTACTTATTACTTACTTATTACTGATTTATTATTATTACTTGAGTAATTATGTTACTTGATTAATTATATTGCTTAAGTAATTATATTGATTAAGCGATTATATTACTTAATTAATTATATTACTTAAGTAAGTCTATTACTTAAGTAAGTATATTACTTGAGTAAGTATATTGCTTAAGTAAGTATATTACTTAAGTAAGTCTATTACTCAAGTAAGTATGTGACTCAAGTATTAACTTCAACAATTAAAAATTCAACAATTACCTCGTGTGTGCTTGCCGGTTTATTTACTATCTACGCAGCTTTGCTAGACGTTACTGTGCTAATTTTTCATTATTAATCTATTAATAATTAATCTGCCTATGCTAGCCACTCGGCAACTGTAGCTCTGTTTATTTGCGCCTGTCACTGATGGAGGCTGCCTAGCTGCTCGTGTGCGGATCTGTAATGTGTATGCATGCACACGTGTGTGTGTGTGTGTGTATTTGTGTGGGGCTGCGTGAATGCGTGTCTCCTTGTGTTTGTATTGACGCTAAATCGGAGAGTGATTGATGAGAGGCAGACGACTTTCACGTATACAATCCACTTTATAAGTGCATGCGTACCATAATCTGACTTTATGTGTTTCTATGGGCCCACATACACACGCACACACACACACGCACACACACACACACACACACACACATTCAAATATACATATATATATATATATATATATATATATATATATATATATATATATATATATATACACGCGAACATATATTGCTATTCAATTCACAATTAGCGGAGTTACTTGAAATCAACGATTCTGAGAAGGTTTCAACACACACGCACATATTTGGGCAAACAATAAGTGAGCTAGCTCAAAGGCTAGCGTTAACAAAATATGAATATAAAAGTATCGTGCGTGGCGATTTCGTAATTCCTTGAAAGCGCGTTTTCTTACTATCGTTCAACAGTGGGATTGGGATTGGGGTTTGGAAAGCAGGTCGGTTTGTGCTTCATTTGTGTTGTCATCTGTGACACATACGAACACCGTTACGCTCAATGTGACCCACGTCTATAAATATTGGGCAATGTTTATTAACCAGCTCACATGCACAACTGTTCGACACAGGACTGAGATGTATGATCCAATTCTTGGAGAAGGGCATTTGATTGAGAGCATTGTATTTCATATTAATACAGTATTTCATATAAGTACAGTTAACCATCTAACTAGAAAACTCTAGAAAAAGATGTTCGCTTATAATACCCGACTATAAAACTTATAAAACTCGTTATATAATTCACTACTCATCACTGAAATTCTCGCAGAATGATACGTATATTTATTCATTTAATTATATTTACTTTTATATATACTTATATACTTGATATAATATTATTAATTATTTTCACAAACTGAGTGTGTAGCGATTGTGTTCATGTGATAGTGAGTTGAACAAGAGATGAGCAATTCTCAGTAGAAGACAGCCAGATGTACAGCGTTAGTTTATCATCGTGCATGCTTATGACTGACAACACGTACTGGCACTGAGCGAACCCACGATAAACAACAGTGTATTTCAGCGCTGCATTTGTGTGCATATCGTCCGCGCGACATCGCATCAAACTCGACCTTGAACCGAGAACAATGTAGATGCAACCAATGATCACACACGAAGTGAACGCGTAACTGTGTGTGTTTGTGTGTGTGTGATGTGATCAGCATTCGAAGAACATAGTACACCGGGACATCAAGGCGGAGAATGTCTTGCTGGCGCGTCACGACTCTGTCAAGCTGGCCGATCTTGGGTTCAGCACTCACCTTCTGGCGCAGGATCAGCCGTTGACCACGTTCTGCGGGTCGCCACCGTACGCTGCGCCCGAGTTATTCAGCGCCGAACATTACTGTGGTCCCGGTGTGGACGCCTGGGCCCTCGGAGTGCTGCTGTTCTTCATGGTGCAAGGCGAGATGCCGTTCCGAGGCATGTCTGTGGCCGCACTTAAGCGTCAGATTCTCGACGGCAAGCACGGCGTGGCTTCGGCTGCCAGCGTGGAATGTCGCCGTGTCATTGCTGGCCTCATGACTCGCCGTCTCACCGACCGATGGTGTCTGCAGAAAGCTAGGCAGGCAGAATGGCTGGCGTCGCTCGAACTCCCGACAGCATGGCCCTCGCTGGAACTGGCTGAGGACGGCACAGGTGGTTCCCTGCAAGATCAGGTGCGGTGTCGACTGCAGCATCTTGGAGTGAACGAGCAGACCTTGTTCACCAGCTGGAGACAGCACGGCTGTCGTTGTTCGGTCGGCGGACTGTTCCGATTACTGCTGCACCGGCTGATGCGAATAGAAGCAGGCGAACTGGTGGAGATTGGGTCTTCTGTGACTGCACCTGCCGTCGTCGCCAAACAAGCTGTTTCTCCAGCAGTGTCTGACCTTCTGACTGCCTCACACAGCCGCTCATCAAACACAGCAAGCAGCAGCAACACTTTGTCGCAGGGGCATTCGTCAGTCACCGCCTCCACACACACACGCTCCACTTCAAAAGGCTCATCTGCCAAATCACGAATGTGTGTGATTTTGTGATATTTTTCTGTGTGAGCTTTTGAAAGTGTCAATCACACTCAGTATGTGTTGTATATATTCATTCTGCGTAAGCTCGAAGGTCTGGTAAGGTCTGGTCTGTGAGACAGGGAAATCCAACACTAGATCAAGCTGTGGATTGAGCCATGTGATGTCACTGATGACATACAAAACATCTACCAATATTCCTAGTGAAAGGGTTTATATATGTGTACGTGTGTGTGTGTGTGTGTGTGTGTTTGAATGGGATACTATTTTTGTATGAGAACTCATTTCTTCAACACGATGATGACGGGTAGAGATGTTGCAAGAATAACATTGAAATAAAAAGGTGACATTTGATAGACAATACTGCAAGATGAAAGTGAATCTCTGGGTGAGTCAACGCTTCTCGATGTGCAATATTTGATTATTTTAAATATTTCGGGTATTCAACACTGAATACTAATCCTTAGTACATATCGATGGTGAAACGTACACTATTTTGGGCATCAAAGTTTAAATGTCTAATTTTCAAGCAATTCACAGGGTTATGTTGGGATATGTATTAATACCGTTGTGCACTCTTGTGTTGTGTGTTTTGCTGAATAGAATGGTGATACACGCTCATTCGATATGTTCTAGTCCATATTGAAAATGTATTGAAGAAAAATGTATTCACCAATAAACACAAACAAATTTGACCGTTGTTTGAAATAACACAACATAATATATGGAAATCTAATGGAATGTTTCATTGAGTTTTCCCATTATGAGTTATTAATGATGACAGAAATCTATCCGACCAATATTATCCCATAATGCAGTGCGCGAATTGATTGCTCAAACAGTATGTCTGTCTGTGGTTAGGCTGTATGTTCAGTGCACGGGACGATGGCTTCATTTACAGCAGTATTTGAGGTAGCAAGGTGGATTGGTGTTCTATGGGTGAATGTAATCATGTGGTTCTTTTTTTGAAGACTCAATCGCACAATGCTTGGTAGAATTCTCTTGAAACTATGACAATAACTCGTATGAAATTTGCTTAATTATATATTTTAAGGTTAGTTCATCTGGAGTTAGCCCTCATCCAATGAAGACATGCACCCGTCATTGATATATTAGCGGTGCACTGGTCGATATATAAGGCGAGTCAATTTGTTTCATCACGCAATGGTGCTCGTTGGCCATTAGCTCTTTGGATCACCCAAACTGCTATCCAATTTACCTCTACACCAGGGGTGATTGCACCTCTAGGGGGTGCAATCTAGGGGGTGCGAGTCTGGTCCCTAAAGGGTGCAATGATTCCTGCGAAAAAAAATAAAGGAAAAATATGTTATTACTTTTGTTTTAATATTTTTTCTTGGGGAAAACATTCTATTTTAAATATAACTTTAAGCTGTGTGAACGATTATTGAAGAATTTTCTTTCATATTACGTCGTTTAAATTCTTATTATATAACTTTTTTATATAGCTATCAAGGATCCTGGGGATGCTAGAAGTGACTGCTGATTTTAAAAAGGTGCAAACACTGAGAAAGTTTGGGAACCACTGAGCTAGACCACTGAGCTAGACCGATAAAGTTACGTTATATTCTCCAATTAACTAAAAAAAACACACAACATTGTCTCAATGCGGATAAATCTAGTAGCTGAGAAAATAGTGAACCATAACACACACTAAAACGTTGATTAATTCGACCAAATTAACTGCATTTTTTTGCTTGCTTAATATATTATTGTTGGATCATTATTTTGTATTTCAAATTTGTAGGAGCTTCAGGTTGCACGCACGTGCTTAGTTTGCATATTTGGAAATATTGAGAATTGCCAGCCGCTTTTCGCTCGCTTGCAGGTGATTTCTCGTCTCGGCCAATTCCTCACGCAATTCGTTGCTGTATCTCAAGTGTTGCATGTTTTCCTGAAAACAAGCAAATTGTCATTGTTACAAGATCTGCAAGTGGCTAGATAAAACGCAAATCATTCAGTCACTCAGTTCATAGAAAGTTCATCAACAAAATTGCTGTTTTAATCATAATTCATGCTTCTCCGTTTATTAAACCAATCACTAGCCAGACTTCTTCCGTATTTTGCATATTTGCTTGATGTACTAAGAAATCTCACAATGATAAATGTATTTAAAAAAACTAATTATTGTCACATGTCATGCCAGATAATTTTTAAATAATTATGTTATTCTTTTTTATCGATACACACTTTGTTGTTTTAAACTTGCACAAGTATATACTGCTACATTTGGAAATATTTCCGACTGAATCAAGTATGATGGGTGATATTTCGGTTTGTTTGTCCGGTACTGAATGAAAAGATGATGTGTCAGTTTCAGACGGCTGTATAATCATGTCTATCACGTATTTATCTCAGGTGGTTTGTTATTTGTGTAAAATGTTAAATGGGCACATCAAGGGCGATTTAGTGGCGGAGTGAGTATTGAATATTCACCTGGGTGATTTTTCTAATTCGACTAATGTAGGCGCTTTTCATTCTGCGGTGTTGAGATTTCAATCGCGACACGATGCCAACATAGGCGGTTTTTCGCTCGTTCTTCATCTGACACGAACACGTGTCTTGATCTTCCGTGTTTTCTGCTGATCTATCGTAGATCTGGTGTTTTTCAATTATTTTCTAGAGCAGAAACGATAAATAACACATCAAAATAGACGTATGACAGTATTATAATTATATTTAGCAAATGTAAGTTCGACAAATTGAGTCATTTTCGGAGCTACGTGATAGATACTTCAATAGAAGTGGAGACATAATACTGGTGAAATATTCTCCTGGGAGCGAGAAAGGAAGAATGAGAGATACCGGCTAGTGAATGTGATTCAATCATCACACACATTTGCTCCAGTACACGGCTACCGAAAACACCAGCAACACTATTATGAACATACTATATGAGCCACATTTCAACAATTTTCGTCGAGTTACGGCTCTGTGTGGGGACCTTCAATTCCGGGAAATAACGCATGCTATCATAAATGTGGTTCCTGTCAGACCATATCCACACTGTGGAATGATTCAGTTATTCAGAAATTTGACTTCAACCAAGTTCCACGAAGTTGAAGTTGAACCACAGCAGTGACTAAGTGATAAAGCTGATATTGTACACAAACACGCAATTTAATTGTTTGGGCGTATGAAATAATAACATTATCATTTATTATTATTATTAATATTATTATTATCGTAAGAAAACAGAAAGCATATAACAGTCCTGACCAGAAAATGATCAGCCAATTGTGGAGGTTGATGAATCATTGATGACAAATAGAACAGATCATCAGTGAGTCTTGTGTACTTCTGTTGACACAGCCGCAACTTCATCTGACATTTGTTCAACTCTTTTCTACCCTGACCGAGACGACCAATGTGGCTGCTTATTTTCGTCTCCAGTGATTGCGTTTGCAACACAACGTCCTTGTTCTGCCTGCTTAGCTGCAACACAATTTACAACATTCAATAAATTACATAACACCATATTGAGAATGTTAATGTTGATGTATTATGCTGGGTTCTACTGAACCAGCCAAAAATCTAACTGCACTTTCATGCATTATTGTTTATAATAACGTGGCATGGTTGAATATTCTCAAAATAATAAAAACCGTGCAGTATTTTTATTATTATACAATGCAATACAATGTTGCAATTGAAGAAATGAGCAAAAACATGTTGCAAAACAAATCCTTGCACACTTTAAACATCAAAGAAAACGTAAATACATCGCACACAAGCATAAACACTCACTCACTCACTCACTAACTCACTGACCCACTCACTCACACACACACTCACTCACTCACTCACACTGTTACTCACACACACACATACACATACACACATACACACACACACACACACTCACACTGTATCAATCTTGTGTAATTGTCTGCCGGCATTGTTGACATTCTTGCAGTATCGTGCGTGCAAATTGTGAAAATGTTGTAGAAGATCATATTTTTGTAACTGTCATTTACCTTTTGGAAATTGTATGTGTTCATCTAAGACAGCGGTTCTTAACCGGGGGGAAATTTTCCCCCAGGGGAAATTTGGCACATCCCGGGAGAAATGGGAGCTCGATGTGACGGTCTATGCTTGGCTGGTCTGTGTGGGCGTCGTCCTGCAATTCTAATTGACCGAAGCGATTTGGACTTGATAAATACCCTGTGATGCAGACAAATGATTAAAAATGAAACGTCGAAGGGCAACATGCTCCAGTGAGTCTTCGACTTGTTCGACGAGATCCTCCTCTTCCTCGAAGAACAAGGGAAAGTCGTTCTCCTGAATCAGTTGAAGGCGGATAATTTCCACCTTCGCCTGGCTTACCTCACCGACATCTTTGGGTCCCTCAATGAGTTGAACATCAAAATGCAGGGGAAGAACATGAACATTTTGGTTCAAGACGACAAGATCAGAGGCTTCGTGGCCAAACTGGACCTCTGGAAAGGACGCATTCAACGGGGAAACTTGGCCTCCTTCAGTGCGATCTCAGCTTGCCTTGGAGATGGAAACCTTCCTGAAGATGTGGTTCAGGACATCAAGCCCCACCTCTCCAATTAGAAGACGGACTTCCTCCGGTACTTTCCTCACATAAGGAAAGATGTGATACCTATTCATGAAATGATTCGGAACCCATTCACGTGTAATGCTGAGACTGTGGACGACGGGTACCAGGAGGAGCTCTTGTGTCTTCAAGCAGATGGATGTGCCAAAGATGCGTTAAAGACATTGGATCTCGAAACCTTCAGCATGTCTTCACCGTACGAAAAGGCTGCGAAGATTGCCCGAGATGTTCTGGTACAGGTCTCCACAACGTACCTCTGTGAAGTCGGCTTCTCTGCGCTGGTGAGCGTGAAAACGAGGGCTCGAAGCAAAATCCAAGTAGAAGCGAGTCTCCGCTGTGCGCTAAGCAATACCAAACCCGACATCGAAAAGCTGACGAGGAAGAAACAGGCGCAAGTTTCCCACTGATTAACTGCTTGGGTGATAACCAAACTGGCGGCTATTGATCTGCAGACCTTCTTTTGTTCTGTTGAATTTCTGGCTGCGAATAAAATTTGGTGTTTTATAGTAAGAATTACTACATTTTGGCAGTTGGGAGGAGGGGGTTGTGGAATTGAAAATGAAGGGGGAAATGGTTCTTAGGGCTGACCTGAAAGGGGCAAATGGAGGCCAAAAGGTTAAGAACCGCTTATCTAAGAGCTTTGGCTCGATGAACTCTTGCCAATATTGCTATACTTTGTTTTATCATGTGTTTGTATACTCGTATGGCAATACACGTTTACTTACTTACTTACTTACTTACTTACACACACACACACACAAGCACGAACACACACAGACACACACACACACACACACACACACTGTCACACACATATACACACTGTCACACACAAACACACACACACACACACACACACACACACACACACACACACACACACACACACACACACTGTCACACACATATACACACTGTCACACACATATACACACTGTCACACACAAACACACACACACACACACACACAGACACAAATAAACGCACATACAGGGTAGTGTTGAAAGTTGCTCAGCTGTTACAGCTGGCGTTTATCACCTGATTGTTGCAGCTGTTCAAGGCGGCACACTTGTTCTCGACTGTGCTCAGTTTGCGTTGCAGCTGGTCAATTTTGAGCTGCTTGAGAGTTGCAACTGCTTGTTGTCTGTCTGTCTGTTTGCTCCACTGAGTGGCAAGTCGCTGCTAAAAGGTCACAGTCGCCCAGTTGCAGTGGCATGTCACCGATACATCATAGAAAATGAACAATTGGTTTGTGTGAGTGAATAAATGTCAAGAGCGAGTGCAGAAAAGGTCCCGTCAAAATTCAATCAAGTGCCTATGTAGGTCATTCACACTGGCTGATCCAGGGGGGGGGGCTCAGGGGACTGAAACCCCCCAAAATATTTCCATCAACGCTTCATAACTAAGAGGTTCACTAAAAGATGTGAAGGGAAAATGATATTTCTGTAGAATTTGTTGATATAAGCATTATCGCAAAGACGTTGCATAGTGATGCATCTACATGAGTGATCGCCTAAAATTCAGCCCCCCTCAAAATAACTTCAACCCCTCCTAAAATGGCACCCTGTATCCGGCACTGGCTATTTGACACATATTTGACCGGCAGACAAATGTTGCGGTTGTTATTTACTTTTAATGCCAGATTTTCCATCTTGTCACACAGTTCTTGTTGCAATTTTTCTGCCAGCACTTCCATTGATTCCGCTTTCTCTTCCATTGCCGTTTTTTCCGCGTGGAGTTTTGCATTTCTTGCTGTCATTTCTTCCAGCTCTTCAGTCAGCCTGTAGGCAAATTTGAAAACAATTATAAATTTTTGCTAAAACAGATTCGCTTCTACCAACTACTAAGCTGCTAAGGTAAGCTAGCTGAACTGAAAACTACTAACTTTCAAAACTGCAATAATTCACTGTTTTCTCGTATAAAATTTCTACTTTCAGTAGCCTAATAAGCTTTTATTACCATAAAATCAAGCAGGCGTTAACTTCAAAAACATTATTGAATGACACATTTGACTGAGGTTTATTGCGTGTGATTATGTAAAACACGCCACCGTGAGCAATGCTGCTGACACACTGATAGCTCATGTTGGGCGGATTTTGTTTGAGCCAGCCAGCAGTTTCGCTGGCCGAGATATTGTGCCTGTTGTATGTCAGCGGCTTCGTCGGCCAGCTGCTGCAGCATCAGCTGTTTCTCAGCGGCTGAGCTTTGAAACTGAGCCAGCTTGTGTCTCGAGTCTTCCAGCTGAACTGTGACTTTGTGCAGCTCACTGTTGTGCTGTTTAATGATCAGCTCAACTCTGTTCTCTTGATTAACTGACAACTCCTCCATCTGTCTGCAAACACTTAAGCAATGCGAGATACAGAACATATACACTGCCAATTACCAATGTCAAATGCGTTCATATAGATCACTAGAACAGTACTTGACACTAACTTGATTAGATTCATTAATTCATAAATACTTAAAACCAAAAACAAGTTACATAATAAACAATGCAAAAATAAAACAATGTAAAAAAAGTCATATAGGAAAGCCAAAGATAATACAAACATGTTTATTTCTTCGCACACAAATGGTAATATTTTGATCACTGATTGCACAATTAAGGTATTGTTATTTCTGCGCGGAGGCTTTGCATGCTGATCTTTATATTTAGTTGTGAGATGATTCGGTCGTGCGTATTGTTCTGTGTGCCGGTGATTGCTGGTGGTTTGTGATGCAATTGTGCAAGTGAGCACTGACCTTGTGTGGTAAGGGTTATTGCATTGCATTGCATGCGTTGCAGAGGAGAGTAGGGTGATATTTCGGGAGCTGGAAGTCAGTCTGCAAATGGTGTTGCTGTGATCGGGTGTTGGCGGGAAGGCGTGAACGAGTGTTATTAGATATTCTATTGAGTGAGCGGAAATTCATTGTTTGGTTCGTTGCTTGTACTATTTTTATTACGTTTCTTTTTTTTCTGAAATAAACGTCAGGTATATAGAATATTCCCGAAATTTGACAAGACGTGTCACCTTTCATGCTCGTTTTTCATAGCGTCGAGTTCAGACTTCAGTTGATTTTGTATTCTGTGCTGATCAGCCAATTGACAGTTGAGTTCTACGCTCAAAATACTGGAGTCTGTTTTGTACTTGTTCTGTAAATCTGAAATAAGCTGATCATGTTCTTGTTTTGATGTGTCCAACTGATGTTCGACCTCCTGTAACAAATTGACCAGATGTTGAGTTGAGATTTGTGAATTATGTGATATATTCCTAACTCGAATACCTTGCAAACTTGTTATTTGATCCATACCAAGTAATATATTGTTGCAGTGAGCGGGCATTCAAGTTTGCACGCTGCTCATCAATGTTGATGAATTCACAACGCCCAAGTCCGAAAGTTTTTTTCACTGATTCCCCGCTTCTCAATAAGCCACCTCTTAATTTTTGATAACAATTATGATAAATTTAATAACTTCAGCTGTATAGCGAATAAACGAATTCGGATTTATGACCTTCAATTGCCCACTTGACAACACCTCCATTCCTCAACAGTTCTCAATTTCCTACAAGCTACCGAGCACTTATACACATACACACAAACAAACCCACACACGCACACACAAACATTGATTGCTGTTATAACGGAATGCGTGAAAGAAAAGCGGATTATTTAGAAAAACCCTGCTCCGTAAACACTATTAATTCAAGATTGACAAGGCAATGTATCAACAAGAAACACAATTGAGTCAATCTAACAATATGACACGTTTTTATTGTCCTGTATTTGCATAAAAATATTTGTTTGACCAAATTGCGAAGCTGTTGAGATTTTAACATTATAAGATTTTAAGATAAGAAGCTGTTAAGATTCAAGAAACAATTGTGATCAAGAAAACGGCGTCGTCATGAACTATTATATTTTCAAGTTAAAATTTTGATAACATTTTGGGCCGGATCCATATGCAGATTGAGAGAGTTTGGATCATCTAGGATCAAAGACACTGTTGATCTCATCATGGGAACAGTTTCTGAGTACCTCGTATGAATTGCAAAGCGTTCGATGCTTTAGAAAAAACATCGGGATATTTGGAGTCAGGTTGTTCCTGGTATCTCCAGCTTAGCAGTCCGATGATGGTTTTTCTGATCTTGGTCGTGGATGTCATGATCAGAGGTCCTCCGATATCCTCATCTGTACCGCCCACAAGTCCAGAATGCACTTTTGCAACGCACAAGTTAGCGTCAATATCGAAAGTTCTTTCACTGGTGATATTTCCACATATTGCCGGGTCGACTACGACGTATTCCATCTCCAAAAGATGCTGAGATCCAGTGGAACCGGGCCTGTCGCCGCCGAAGCCCACAAGAGGAGCGTGTGTTCCAACACGTTCGTAGTTGCAGCTGCACACACGTGCGGGATTAATCTTCTTCGAGTAGGCCACTCTCCTGTCCAAGATGACCAGAGCGATGTCGTGCAGACCGGTAGTCTGGGTGAAATTTGGGTGCATGATGAACCTTTCAGCTCGGTATCTTCGTCTCATCGGTCCTCTCCCGCGCTCAACACTGTCCAACTGCACGCGGTAATTTCTGGGATTCTCATGAAGATGACAGCTGGCTGCAGTCAATACATGACGTCTGCCGATCAATGCTCCCACACAACGAATTGATTCACTGCCGCGACCGAAACTGGCAATGAATGGATATTTTCTTGGAGGCACGGGGATTCCTCCATGAATGTGCGGATGTATATAGATGTTTTTTGCAGATGTTCGTTGTTGAGTGTGAAATGCCCGCACAACAGGCGAGACACACACGTACAAAACAACTAGCAATAATGCCACAACTAGCGACTTCATCTTGGCTCT
>OU696582.1:575000-642500 GCA_916048095.2 Sacculina carcini | reverse complement strand
TAATGCTCGGCGCCGATGCCAACACTAAAGAGCCCCAAGAGGAATTGACAAGCGAGTTCTACCACCTGCTCATTATGCCGCGCGACCGCATGTGCCAAATATCGCATCTGATTCGCTTCAAAGATTTCGGACAGACATCGGACCAGTTCATCAGCTGGCTGAACTTTTTCATCAACAGTCGACTAGGCATGCTGCATCGGCGTCTGCCTCGCGTGCTCAGTGTGCACACTTATAGAGTGGGGGATACGGGCAGTTCCTGTGTGGCGGGCCAGCAGGCCAGTCGCACCACTCGCAGACTGTTTGTTACTGTTGCTCGTGCAGGCTATGTGCTGTTCCGAATGCAGTTTCATCATTTGCCCGAGGACACTCAGACCAGCGGCTTTCACTCGGCAGCGGGCATCACCGTTCTGCAGCGCCTGTTTCGAGGCGTCAAGTTGGCGGGGCGATATGTTGTCATGGCCGGGGAGACCACGCTGGAGGCAGCTGAGTTCTTCCATGTGAGTCCCACCATCTGCGCTAGTTTGTTCCATAAGAAAAAGGTCAATGCTTCATGACCATGGGAGCAAGTATGCTGGTACATGATATTATATTGTACACATGGAAAGCTTATCGTCAACTTAAACATATACATCCGCTGGCGGATCCAGAGGGGGGCTCAGGGACTGAAGCCCCCCCCCCCCAAAGGTTTCCTCAATTACTCATCAACAAAAGCTTCACTAAAAGAGGTCAGGAAAAAATACTTACCCATAGTTATTTTTATATAAGAATTTTATGAATTTGTTGGTATAAGCATTATCTGAAAAACGCTGCATAATGATGCATGTACATGACTGATCGCACCCAAAATTCAGCCGCCCTCAAAATAAGCTCAAACTCTCCCGAAATTGCACTTTGGATCCGCCACTGTACTCATCTGCTCATCCTGTTGTTTGAATTTCTTCCCTAGTGTGTCTGAATGTGTTTCATATTTCGAATTTCTAACTAGAAACCATGAGTATTTGGAAGATATTTGTGTGAAGGCAAATATATAGAGCTATAATACCGTCTATAGATGGATAAGGCTGTTATGATTGCATTGTGCTTGTATGCCTATTACTGTCACCTATACTCGTGCAACAGAACCACGGTGCTCGTTTCATCGGCTCGACCGGGCCTCTGCCTGCCTCTATGAGACTGCTCGACAATGCCGCCTCGCAGGCTGGTCTCGTGCTGCCAGATGAGCCTCGGTGCACCATGCACTTTGAGCCGGTTCCAGGCCTGCGTGAAACAATCCTGATCAAGCCCTACAGGATCATGCAGGGAAACAACCTGGTGTCTGGCTTCCTGAAAATGCCTCGCGCCATCGTGTCAGAACCAGTTAGTGAAAGATTGGTGTCCGCGTGCTAATTTAGAGTATTGGTGAAAATTTGATTAGTGCAACATTTCGTCTGTAGAACCCAGGACACTTGACAGATATGGTCATGATTGCTTTTACCACACGACATGTGATAACTATGCACCATTAAATAGTAATTTCCACAACCAATAACACGCTTAGTTTTAGCGTTCCGAATGTTGAGGGGCCCCGTTGCTTCACGTATTATGTGATTATGTCTAATAAATACATTCATTATTTGTTGATATATTTATAATGGGGCCCCAAGTGTTGCCTTCGGGGGGGGGCATATGTCCTCGCAACGTTTCTCTGGTTTCACCAATGAATATGTAGCGAATCTAGGCTCAATATTGCTCGTGTGTGTGTGTGTGTGTGTGTGTGTGTGTGTGTGTGTGTGTGTGTGTGTGTGTGTGTGTGTGTGTATTTGTTACTGACAGCACATTTACTGCAACATTGGAGGAGGCGCTTTTGTGCCGATGAAAATGAGCCAGGTGGATCGACACTGGCCAATTGCAATGATCCCTCTCAATTGTTTCCTCATGATGCGCAACAAGAGTGTCAACCTTCTCTACGAAACACTGTGCAGGCGCGACTGCAAGTTTGGCCATTGTTGTCTCAGTTGGCACCAAAGTCTCATGCTGCACGCGTTGTTCAGCGGATTCATGGCGTGCTGGATGTGTCACGCGGCAGCTGACGGTCAGTTGGTGAGCGATCGCCAGGCCGGGCAGCATCTGCTGCGACAAGTGCTTGAGACTGCTGTACGTCGCGTGGACGAGCACCGTCGCTACAATGTGTTCCTGCGAGTCAAGTTGGAGCTGCAGATGATGCGAGACGCACTGAACTCGCGTCTGCAACAGCTTGATAGAAGTTCAACATCGGGTGCGGCCAAGCGTCGTCCACGTCCTCAAGCAACAGCCACTGCCCAGCTCAGATGCAGTGCGGGACATGAACAAGGGGACAATTCAGAAGCAGATTCAAATGGCTCCACAGCACTGGCAAACCGCGTGTCGTCTCGTTTCAACAACGTCAATCGGATGACTCGCAGCTCGGTGCTGAAGGGTCTCCTGAACGTCACCAACATGGAGCAGGGACTGGAGGAAGTGGGTCAAGGTTCAGACGGAGACTGGCTGAGGAATGGAATCAAGTTGCCCGATAATGCATTTGATGATCTGGGACGAGTTGATGAAGACTCTTCGAATGACGACTCGAACTAATCTCCAACTCAATTTTAACATGTCAATACTGGTTTTTCCCGTTTTTAATTTTTAACTTTTACACTGCTCACTTGTGGATTTTACTTGCGGGTCTGACTGTCACTGCGCGCTTGAACTGACATCTTTCCACCGGAATTTTGCACAGCTTGTACATATCAAACCACTGGTTTGCGAGCCATTCTCAATGGTCGTGCACAACATGTACAATACATGGCCATTTTACGCTGATCTATTACCTTGTGGCGGTTTACTAGAGACGACTCAAAATTACCATGCACAAACACCTGAAAGGAAACACCCAAGATCTTAAGGCAAGAAGAGAGAATACGTATTACGTGCCTGAACTTTGGAATCTTCCCAAATCCTCCGGAATTTCTCTTTTAATGCAGGCATAAAAACATGCAAAATAATTACAGATCACACAAAAGACACAATAAATTTACAATCACAATCATAATGTTGTAAAATGAATAATGGGGCAAAAAAATCCAGCGACCAGGCAAAATACATAGCAAATCTAAGCGTTCTGATGAAAAAATACATGTGCTACTTGTGGTAAATATGGTACCTTTGTGCTGATGTCAATGTGTTCGATATGCTTCACGTTGTTTCTCGCTGCGTATATACACGGTGCTGGTTGAGAAGCATTGGCAGCCGTCGCGTGCAAATATCTCGAACTGTGGCCCGTGTCGTGTTCACTTGCACTTCTATCATGATGGTTCGATGAGATGTACTCCGCGTGTCTGGTTGAATTTTGCGAGTCCCAAATGTACACTACTCCAGTTTGATCACATGTTAGCACGTCATGGTCATTGTTCAACCAATTCAATGAGACTATCTGGCAAACGAAGAGCGAAATTTGGTCAAGTAATGAATCGGTGAACATCTATGACATCTATGACGGAGTTGCTAGTACTGAAATCATGGACGTAGATCCTAGGGTGTATGGGGGTATATATACCCCCCGGAAAATCGACTGGGGGTATGAGTATGCAATTACCCCCCCCCCCCCCCCCCGAGAGTTCTGCTGACTTCAGTTCATTGGGTATATTATCGTCAAAATCAGCATAGCAAAAAATACCAATAAATATAAAATGCTAAACAAATTATAAAAATGTGAAAATTTTACTTCACGCAGTATACTTTTCATTGAGGTATGTGTGTTGTAATTGAATAAGCCGAAAATAGTTGAGGATCTCTTGCAATTGACCAACTGAGTCAACTTTGAACACTAATGCATGATGACTGTCATACCGTCCGAGCCTCGACATAAATCCACATCCCTGATTGAAAGACATTCTTAAACCAACGCAATAATGATGAGTCCGAACTTATTTTCGTAATGGAATTATGTTGATTTTTATCCGAATATCGCATATATTGTTACAAAAACACGATATTACTTCAAGCGTTGAAGCACTGCACATACGAAAAATTTGATCCGAAATACAAATATGAACATAGGATTGGACCTATTGTATTCGAGTGATATCTGAGTAATATTCATTTACCCATCTAAATACGAGTATATTAATTTTATGTTTATTTGCACACTATTTCCGCTTATAAACTTATGTCGTGCATTGATGCTTGAGTGTGTACTGCAACATTCTGTCTGTTTGGTCTATTTCTGTTTCACCTTACTGATTGATTTTATGAATAATGATGGAAAAAGCGATGGATGAGTTGACATCGGAGTGAAACAGCTTGAGGTAAGAACCTGGATGACCTTGGCAGGATGAGCCGAGAAGACGGTCAGCAGCTGGTGGGTGAGGAAGCAGAACACGGCCACCTCTCGGCCAACAGCTGCCGCCAGCTTATTACCGCAGCTGCTGAAGCTGCACATGTGGCATGTGCTGGCAGCTGCCCAGCTGTCGGGCCAGCTGAACCGGTGCAGCTGCCTCACTCGGTTGTGAAGCAGAACCAGCAAGCAGAGACTACCGGAGAACGACACTGCAATGTGTAACCCTGCAACAATTGCAACATGCAACAAGACGCTGGTTTGCAGACTCATTTCTTGCTAACTTGCACGTCGATATGATACCACAAGCCGTGTTTTGATATCGTTCAGGCATACAACCACGCTTATATTGAATATTCACGCTCAACTTTATTATAAGAGCACTCCACCGCTCACTCATACACTCTACTCATAATTAAACACGCTCTCAGCTTGAGCTGATCTCATATTAGAAGCAATGCAATTACATTCACAGTCAGCAGAGCAGTAGCAGCTGCCCCCCTGCACCCCAGGCCGGGGGGGGGGCGAGTGTTGCGGGCCCCGTGTCTCACGCAAGATATTGAAATTTATCATAAAGCAGCTCATAAAATACCGCAAGTCCCCAGGAGATCGAGGAGATGCTCGTAACCGCATTTTCACAAAGTCGTACTTCCATTATAAAGGTGCTCTATAAATAATGGAGGTACCAATTATATATTATAATAATAAAATCATACTACGGCTCTGAAAGTCATTCACAATTATATTAATGAAAATTAGTTTGAATGTGTCTGAAAACGTGTTCCGGTGGGTCTGAAGCGTACACCAATCTCTCTGCGCTCGTGCATGCGTGAGTTTTCACGTCAGTTTCTTCCAGTTGAAATCTCACTGAACCCAAGTACCGTTTGCCACACAGACTTAATGACCAAAAAGTGTTGGTGTGGCCTACATTGCAAATCCTTCGAAACTCGAAAACATCTAAACAGACTAGCATGTACACGATTATAAGTGTGTGAGTACATGTGTATGTGTGTGTGTAAGTGTGTGCATGCTGTTTTTTACGCACAAACATAGCGGCGGCTGTTTATTGTAATAGGACATAATTAGCTGTCATTTCGGCTGCATGGACAGTATCAATAATGTTTACGCGCTACTTATTTCATCGTTCATAAACACTGCTCCAGCCTGCGATACGACATTAAACACTCATGCAACCAATGCTCTACTCCACAGTATCGTCCTGTTTGTGTGTGTGTGTGTGTGTGTGTGTGTGTGTGTGTGTGTGTGTGTGTGTGTGTGTGTGTGTGTGTGTGTGTGTGTGTGTGTGTGTGTGTGTGTGTGTGTGTGTGTGTGTGTGTGTGTGTGTGTTTGTTTGTAAAATATCAAAGTTCACAGTATAAATATTGTGGTAGAATTTCACAGGAACATTGTTCGGTGATTTTGGCAAACAAATTGAGTTGTTTGCTTAATCAGGGACCGAAATCATTGACGGTTCTACTGAAATATATCCATTGTTAGTGGTATTTATTATATATCTGTTATTATCCACCATTCACTGTTTATATTAAATTCACTGTAATTGCCAATAGCGTTCTCCTGGAAAATCCTACAAAATCACATTGAAAGACAAGAAATGTTAAGCAAAAAGCAGATATAAATTATAGATAAAGTCTGTATTATACGCTTGCTGATTAGGGCAATTGTGACATGGTGATAATGTGGACGTCATTCTACCAGCAGGGAGACTGATGGATCCATAGGGGGGATCAGGGGGCTGGAGATCCCCAAAACATTTCCATCAACTGCTCATAACCAAGAGGTTCACTACAAGAAGTCAAGAAAAATATCATTCTGTAGAATTTGTTGATATAAGCATTATCACAAAGCATATTCGCACATTTTTGTGTGCGTAAATTTGTGTATATATTATTGAAAAGTGCCCCAAGTCATGACCTCCACACATAGTCATACATAATTAAACCCCCCTCAAAATTGCACTCTGGGTCGGCCACTGAGCAGGGATACAGTGTCAAAAGGTACCCACCTAGCGGGTGCATGCACACGCAGTGAATTTCTCGCTGATATTGCACGTGTATCTGCACCCTCATGGTGGTGCGACTCCACACGCACAGATGACCGTTGCTGGCGCACGTGACGAACAGAGGTCGTCGCAAGCAGCCACTGATGTCCATGAGGCCACAGTGAGGAAGATGACCGAACATCGAGGTGAACACCAGCGGACACACAGCGATTGACTGGCAATTCATCTGCAGGCAAACGCCACGTCGAAGTTACACTGGCATTCTGGCCGTGGTAAAGGTCAAAAGTTGAAGACTTCAAGTGACAGCTGTTACACGGGCAGAAGCCGAAGCTTATGAGCACACAGGTGTGTCCCGTGCAACTCGCTGCCACCGCAGAACCGACCCTCTCCCCAGAATCAGGATCAGAGAGAGGGCCACCTCCCCAGAATGCATGGCACAACAAATGATTGATATCTGGTACCATCATTTACTACTGGGTGGACAGAGGCTGCTGGATTATAGAACTCGCTCAAAGAAATTCTCCTCCGCCGGGTTTCCAACGACGGACTTCCCGCTTGTGAGGCGGGTGTGCTAACCACTACACCACAAAGTCCAACAAACTATTTCTGAACTTGGTAGAAGTTCTCATGTGCGTATTATGAGAAGAACATTGCTCTTTGACCACTGCGACCGACCAGCTCGACGAGTTTCAGCCGAGTCGTGTAAATTTGGCCGCGACTGGTGAGCACAGACATGCAGTTTTGCGAACAGCTCACTGCCAGTGAAGTGATTGTTTCAGCTGAATTGTCTGCCTCGGCGTCTTGATTGTACACGCCGGAGGTTGCCACATCGCATGGTCGTCGGGATGAAGTGAGTCTGCCGTGTGCTGTTACAAGACACGATCCCTCGCCGGCAGCTGCCCCGTACCAGCCGCTCTCGACGGCTTCACTGGTGGTGCCTGGCAGTTGCAGCACGATCACGTGCGAGCTGCCAGTGACCACCACCAGGCCTCTCTGCAACAAATCACACACGTTGCAAGAAACGGCACTATGTCTAACAAGTCAAGTGTATGTCTGGCTGCAATTCAACCGCGGCAGAAAAGTTTGCGTCATCATAGGACAGGGGTTCTTCCCCTAGGGGATCGCATCCCCTAGGGCTTGCATCCCCTAGGACAGGGCTTGTATCCCCTAGGGGTGCAAGCCTGGCTTCTAAGCGGAGCGCGGATTCCTGTGAAAAATTAAAGAACACATATGTTTTAGATATGCTTTAAGCTTTTCCAGGAAATATACTTGAGAGAAACATAAGGCAACTGTAAGTTGTATGATTGACTATCGAATATAATTTATTTTTTATTACTTCGCTTGTATTTTCATGCATTTATCAAGAATCCAGAGGGTGCGAGAACTGACTGCTAATTTAAAAAGGATGCCGACACTGGAAAAATTCAAAGAACGACTGTCATAGGAGACATAGATCATAGGATCACTGTCATAGGAGAAATAGATCATAGGATCACTGTCATAGGAGACATATACCATATGATCACTGTCATAGGAAACAGAGATCACATGATCACTGCCATATGTGACATATATCATAGGATCACCGTCATAGGATACATAACTCATAAGATCACTGTCATATGAGACAGAGATCATGGGATCACTATCATAGGAGACAGAGATCATAGGACCACTGTCATAGGATGCATAGATCATAGGATCACTGTCATAGGAGATCGGTGACGCCACATCATAAAATCAAAGCAGAGTGGTTTTTTTGTGAGACCAATTTTTCACCTTTTTGAGAGAGATAATAAAACTGATGGGATCATCCGACTCGGTATCTTGATTGTACATGCTGGTATCTGCTGATATTTCGTCCGCGTCCAGCTTGACAACACTCACTTCACAATTGCTCAGTTGCACTTGGAGTGTGTTCAAAATCATGCCTTCAGTCGGATGATAGACAACAATGGTTCTGTTCTTTGTTCCCACCAGCAAGAGACCATCATCTGTTAATATGGCATCAAGAGTGTTGTCAAGTATCAGTGTGAGTCTACTACGCTGTCTTAATATAAACATTACATAGAGTGTTCGTGGCTAATAACCCGGCGGAGCAGAATTTCATTGGGCGAATTCTACAATCCCACAGCCCCTGTCCACCCAGCAGAAAATGATGGTACCAGATATCAGTCTTGAGTTGTGCCATGCATTCTGGGGAGGTGGTCCTCTCTAATACGTCTTACGTCCTTGTGACGCCATAGCGTGGAGAGGGTCGGTTCTGCGGTGGCAGCGAGCTGCACGGGGCACACCTGTGTGTTCATAAGCTTCGGCTTCTTCCCGTGTAGCAGCTGCCACTTAGGCATTTAACACAATTTTTAATACAAAGCAGTCCCACATAGGTGTGATAATATTACCATGGACGTAGATCCTGGGGGTATAGGGGTATATATATACCCTCCGGCGAAGTGGCTGAGGGGTATGAATATGCAATTATACCCCCGATAATTCTGCTAAGCTCAGTTCATTGGGTATATTACCATTAAAATCAGCATAGCAAAAAGTAACAATAAACAAAAAAAGCTAAAAAAATGGTTAAAAATGTGAAAAATATACTTTACGCAATATATTTTTCATTGAGGTACATGGTGTTATAATTGAATAGGCTGCAAATAGTTGAGATCCTATGTAGTTGACCGACGGAGTCAACTTTGAACACTAATACATGATGGCTGTCATTCCCCCGAGCCTCGACACAAATCTACACCCTTGAGTGTGACTATGTGAAGTGCTGCACCTGTCCACGCCACACTGTTGCAGGTGACACCGATCAATCGCTGCTGAGTGTTGATCAGTGAGAGGCGGTCATTGCACAGTTGCACCACGTCCAGCCGCCCTCCTCCACACACCACCAATGTTTGCCGATCCTCAATAACTGCCACACACTGTCAACAAGATATTGTGTTCTCAGTGTTAAGGGAAAAATCTACTACTACTAGTTACTCAAGTTTTGCCAATACGTTTATTGCAGTGGCGGATCCAGGGTGTAATTTTGGGAGGGGCTGAATCTTTTGGGAGATCAGTCATGTACATGCATCACTATGCAACGTCTTTGCGATAATGGTTATATCAACAAATTTTACAGAAACATATTTTTCCTTGACCTTTTTTAGTGAATCTCTTGGTTATGAGGAGTTGATGGAAACAGTTTGGGGGGATTCAGCCCCTCCCCCTGGATCCACCAGTGGTATTTTGCAACAAAATTGATTCATTTCCAACTTCAGGAATGCCAATTAAGCACAATTATTTCCGATAAAATCATGGAATAAATGAACAAGATGTAATGGGAAAACACGAGCGCAATAAGTTGCATGATTGACAGGTGAATGTTACCAGGTGACTGTTGGATAAACAGTTGACTGTTGGCAGGCTGACAGAGCTCAGAATGCGTCTTTTCTTCCACAAAAACACAGCGACAGTGGGAACGGATGCATCGATAAGAGCGATAAGATGTTGTTGATCATTACAGAAGACCAGTTGTTTCACAGGCGCCGTCGTGTCAGTGCAGTATAGAGGAGCTGACATTTTTCGTCCTGACTCAAGTTCAATTAGGTGGATGACAGTCTTCTTGGTTCGTACAGCCACGGCAGCAAAGCTCCTTAAAACACAAACATTTCTATTGGCCAGCGTAGCACATAATGAAAAACATCAAAACTTGAAGGAGAAGGTAGCGGCTCTATGAGTCCTCATCAATGAAAGTACCCAGATGGGACAAAGGAAGATTACCTGTCAGGACTGATAGTTAGGGCTGTGGCATCATGCAGGTCTGTTGCTGCAGGATGCTGCCATTTTCTCTTCCACTCAATCATTTCCGAGCCGATGTGAGGATGTCCGTTATCCGGAGTGTAGTCTGAGAACAGCTGGTCAATATCTGATGAAAGACACTCCTTCTCCTCCACGAGGTCTTGAAGGTCAACGTACTGCTGACACTGGGTGTCCATATGCTGTTCGTCACCATGACAACTGGTCATAAGTGCAGCTCCGCTCATGTACACAAGTCTGTCGTTGAGACCATAGTGAAGACCGATAGAACCCTCTGTCCTAACTCCTCCAGATACACACTCAGGACGATCTTGCATTGTCTGTTCACACAACCGCACAATACATCACGATCCATCCACTCGGTATTTCGTTTTCTTGATGCACGCTTAATGCATCGCTGACTTCTAATACAATCCTTTGAGCAACGAGCAATACAATCCTTTGAACAATTAAATACAATCCTTTGAACAATGAAATATTTCCAATGATTTAGTTGAGATTAAATTGAGAAGCAGAGAAAGAAAATGACACAATTGACACACCTGTGTTGTTATATGATATATGTATATTATAATTGAACATGAATGATACACCGATGCAAAACGTCTAATCCTCACTGCAATCTAGCACACAACACAGACTACTTAAACATACACACACAAACACACACACACATACAAGCACACATACACACATAAAGTATATCATGCACAAGCCAACAAGTCAGTTCAACCCACACACTATTGAACACACAACCTCTATTGATATTTTGTTGATGTGTATGTGTGTGTGTGCGCGTGCGTGTATGTGTGTATCGTGTGTATGTGCACCATTTTTGTGTGTGTGTGTGTGTGTGCACCATTTGTGTGTGTGTGTGTGTGTGTGTGTGTGTGTGTGTGTGTGTGTGTGTGTGTGTGTGTGTGTGTGTGTGTGTGTGTATCGTACGATTTAGCGTTGCACGGACCATACATTGTACGCTTTAGTTTTTTTTAATATTTATTTACCAGTTGTTGCATTCATTAGTTATCTACAAGCTTAGCGCTTTTCAGGAGAGAGTCTGCTTGCTTTCCAAATTTGCCCGCCACTGAAACAAACTATAAAAAGAGATCGTAAGCATTTGTCTCTAATATCAAAGTATATCATATTACGACAACGTATTAAATTTATGTTTTCTTAGTAATTCATAACACGTTTAATGATATGGATCAAATAATGCTGGTCATTAATTGCAATATTGCAGAAATTTACCGAGAACAAGTGATATTGTCGGTGCAATGTTGAGCAAGATTATGATGTTGCATTACGACAAAAACTTGCAGCAATGCATCTCGTACACCAAATATTGCATGCAACCGAGATAAGCGCCGCCATCTCAAGATTGCTGCGCAGCCAAAAAAAAACAGGCAAAGTCCAATATGCACTGTGTGAGAGATTTGAATCAACAAATGTTCAAGGACAATGCTCTGGCTAGATTTATAGTCATCTCATCTGTACACTCTGCGTCTGCGTGTATTGTTTATTCTGCATTTTGTGAAGATAAACGTGTGTTTAAAAATTTATTGGAAAAAAATCACAATTACATTATGATAAATATTCCCAATATAACTTTGATTTTAACAATTCTACAGTAGATTGATCCTACAAAGTTTCCCAGGATGTAACTAACAAATAATATTCAAGTACTTGGCACTTATTAAGTAACCCCCATTCTAACGCAAGATGTATTATATCCACACATAATATCTGTTTTATGATCTTTATAAACATCCGGAATGTCTTCATTGGTAACTGATTGTATTAAATGTTTAATTATAATATGTTATAATTATATCGAACAAATGCGGCATATTCACAAGCCAGATCAAGAAAAAATTAATTTTCAGACATTTGTAAAAAAATGTGTGAGAATTTTATGGAGAGTTGTGCTCCATCACTTAGATCATGGCCTAACAACTTGCTTTATATTTTATAAGCGTGTAATAATAATTAATAAAAATAAAAATAATTATTATTATTAATTACAGGCAAATCCAGTAGCATGGGAAGAGTGCAAGTGCACTATTACTACCCTGCGGTCGCCCCATGTGTACTGGAAGCTAACCAAAAGATGTAGAGAGAAAGCGAACTCCAAAAGTAAATAATTCTACAAAGAAAGACAGTTTAAAAATAAAATAATAAATAAATAACAATAAGCGCATTCATTCGATTACATTCGATAGTCTCACTCCGCCCACACTCCTCAATAAATAACGAAAATCAACAATAAGTAAATATATAATTCAATAAATTAAAACCAACAAGAAAAAGCAATGTTATGTTTCTAAAAATAGCAGAAATTAGTCGTGTTTGTGTGTATGGTGGAAAATAGCTGGGACATTCACTGTCATGGAAGTCATGGATCATGTACAGTCAAGCTTAATGCAAACACACTTGGTCGCGCTTGAATTCAATCACTGACAGTTTGGTTAGACGTGCCTGTTGACTTGATATCATGCAGATAATCTGATGATGCATGCAATATCACACCGCTTGATCAAAATTCTCATCAATCAGTCCCGCTTCAGTTGACTCGTCATTGTTCGGTGAAAAGACCAAATAACATCTCATTTGCGCTTATAACTCATAGTCAAATTCATTGTGCATAACTCCACGGCTTATCTTTCATTACTTATTCTTTTTTATAACGTGACCAAGACTTTCAATCAATGCCAAACAACTTGAGTTCACAGCACCAAAAATCCTAGCAATTTTCAAAAAGGAATCTTAAACGCATAATTTCTGAATACTGTTCTAAATCGAGTATTTGTCATTCAGAAATAGCAGGTATAATACTGACAATACATATGAACAAATCGGACTATGGACAGCTCGGTTATGCATTGAAGTGTGAGAATTTCTTTATGTAAGTCTGGCATTCAACACAGCACAAAATATCTACAAGTTGTATAATTAATAAACTCTACTTCATATGTTGAACAGGTGTTCTCAGTCGGTGATTAATCAAGCAGTGATAATTAACACACACACACACACACAAACACACACAAACACACACACACAGACAGACACACAAGTGCTATCGCCTCTCGATCTGAGCGGCTCTCAGTTGTGTGAAAAGGCTGCAGATTAGAAGCGTATCTGATAGTGCTGTTCGCGTTTACAATGACCTGACATGGACACCATTTGTTGGACATTATTTGCTGCACTGTTGCAATGAGCGCACGTGCTTGTTGCATGCAGTTAGATTTATTTTCATTGAACCAAACAACCAGTCAAGGATGACCTCCATGTCTGCACAGATTGCACGCTGAACTGAGGACAACACTCTCTCTATGAGTGTGTGTGTGTGTGTGTGTGTGTGTGTGTGTGTGTGTGTGTGTGTGTGTGTGCGTGTGTAGGCTGAGCTTCAGCGATAAGCTGGAACGTGAATTGTGTGCTGCTGAGTGTTCTGCGGATGAATTAATCTGGCATTGGTGGTTACAGTGAGACAGGTCATATGATATCTTCATCATATATTTCAATACTACCTCGCTGACAAAACTAGTAATAATAAACTATTTGCGCGTAAGACATAATCAGTCATAATACTGCGCCGGAAACAGCGGAGTTTTAAGCCTTTGAACAAAAACTACTTCATGAAATGTAAATTATCCTTGCCTATACGTAGAAAATATATAATAAAAAATTGCCAAAAAAACAAGCCAGCACGCATTCAGTGAATTTGCAATAAATAATTTGAAACAATCAATGCATGCACTATAGCTGTAGTATTACTGTGTCATTCATTTCTGAACACACACACGCACATAATGTGCAGATATATTCGACCTAGCGTTGACGTCAAGGCGAATGCTGAACAAGCACATTTACCCTGATTAACTTCAATTGGCATTGAATTCAACTGAAACGGGCACACACTCACACACACATGCAAACAACACACAAATAAACTCCACACACACATACACACATACACATACACACGCGCGGTCAAATAAACACAACCAATTGTTTTACGGTGCAAATAGACTGAACGGTGAAGCAAGCGACTGCAGGACGTGGAAAGCCCGGGTCGTTTGTTTATCGAGCGTGTGTGTGAGCGCGTTTGCGACACACACTGTGCTGGAATATTTGCCAGGCTTTAGTGGAGGACGGTGGACTTTGTACTTTGCCCGGCTGAGGCGTTTGTTGTGACGTCGAGTCGACTGCGACGTAACTGACGCGCCTGCTCAGCTGCTCGCTGGATTGATGCGCCGGAAAGAGGGGGGGGGGGGGGGGGTCGTCGGCCATATTGCTGCTGAAGGCATAAAAGACGTGACTCGTGCGTCTGGGCCATTACAAGTGGCCGGGTGATAGTCGAGTCCAGTCTGCTCGTTTGGCACTGCCTCTAAATAGACACGTTCTGATCGCTACAACAAGATGCACGTGACGGCTTTTTTAGCCGCTCTCGTAGTCTCAGGAGCACTTGCAGGTGAGATGTTCCAGCATTTTCAACTGTATTCATCTCATCTAGCAGCTGCGTCTCTTGATTTCCAGTAACTTTTTGGAAAACATATTTTTGGAAATACCCTATAATAGATATTCTGTTTTGATTTTATGATGCCAGAAGTCTGACAGATGTAATGTGATATGAAATGAGCTTGCGTGGTTTTCAAATTTCACTAGAATATAATTGGTTGAAAATAAAGCGTTAGCCTTACGTTCAGTCAATGCGTGACTGCCTCAGCATGTGCGTCCGGTTTCATTTATTACAAAAATACACGAAAATTATTCTTCATCACAATATTATATAGAAAAAAGTGAATTTTTGCTTAAAATTCAGGTGTTTGGTAGTTGTCCTTGATTGTGGATTAAAAATTTTTGATTGATTTGAAAAAAAGATTTATAGTTATTATATCGTGATAATATTTGCATTACGGAAATAAGCGTTTATTATGCACGCTTAGTTATTTTTCTAGATTTATGATGTGAAGCATTTTTGTCACACGCAAGTCAACATAAATTTGTCAAAATATTTGTTATATTTTTATGATAATATTTCCTTGTAATTAATATTTTCTTTGCACTCGATCGATTTTACAGATATATTAAAGTTATTTTTATTTATTCTATGTTAATTCAAAACTATTCATTCAACATAAATTCAAATCATCCCGAAATATATTGTTAAGTAATTATCACTTCAAAACAGTGTGTAAAATGCTGCTATTTTATGGAAACAACGGTATAAATAAATTATGTCTAATTGTCTTGAAAATATGCCTGCTAATGCGTGAAGGGCATGACATTGAACGAGGATCCAGCTGTGAATTGATTTTGCCACTGAATTTATAATGAGGCCAATGCAAATAAAGGCAAACTGAATGTTGACATTCCTGCCTGCAGCATGGCAACATCACACTGTAAATGAGATATGATAAACGCTATGCATAAACGCTCAACATTGCTCAGTTTCCAGCTAAATTTAATCATTCGGTGACTGTGTAGGGCGTTCATGTATGTGTGTTTGTGTGTGTCAGTGTGTGTGTGTGTGTGTCAGTGTTTGTGTCAGTGTTTGTGTGTGTGTGTGTGTGTGTGTGTGTGTGTGTGTGTGTGTCAGTGTGTGTGTGTGTGTGTGTGTGTGTGTGTCAGTGTGTGTGTGTGTGTATGTGTTATGAATTCAACGAGCCTAGTCAATATTCTGCAATTTCTGTTTATTTGTGTGGAATCTAGTCATGTTTTTGATAGTTGTTATGTGTTTTGTTATACGACATGATCTATAGTTGGTAAAGTCTGTGTGTTTGTGTGTAGTGTGTGTGTGTAGTGTGTGTGTGTGTTTGTGTGTGTGTGTGTGTTTGTGTGTGTGTGTGATTTGTGATTTTATGTTCCGTATTCCTTCCCCATCTCTCTCTCTCTTTCTTTTCTCCAGTTTAGCATCTTTTTCACCAGCCTATGTGCTGCTGTTAAGTGCCAGCTACGTTCGGTCTCGCTTCAGTCTCGGCTGTCTTTGTCTTTATTTGTTAGGGTAGGTAAAGTTAGGTTAGGTAACGTTAGGTTAGTTATGAGAGAGAAAGAGAGACTATACTGAAGGGAAATCATACATATCTTTGGCACAATGTTCATATCTGTAATTTTTGAATACTTGCACTCTTTCTACGTCACTCTGCTTATTAACACTACTGATAAAAATAATTATATGTACTAAGCCCATTGGAGTCTGTACTAAACCCATTGTTATTCTGTACTTTGTTGCGCGAAATCGTTCAATTTTTCACTGAATATAGCGGTCCAGTGGACAATTGACAACAAGCAATCTGTAGTTTCACATCAGACAATGTCAGTGTGCAATTGCACGTGCCAACACCCTTTGTTTGCAACGAGTGGGTTATTTGCAATGTGGCCAAATGCACTTGTGATTTTTTCCAATGTAAATGTACAATTTGATGAATTTACAGTTGAGCGCACACATAAATTGATTCAAGCATTCAAGCATATCACTGTGTTTCCAATTGTGTTGTGCATCACAATTTCTCTACAAAATAGCATGGAATTTCCAATGAGTTTCTGCATTTTGCTACGATCAATTTTCCAGACACTGAACACGACACGTTTTCATGACGTCAACTGAATTCGTATATTCTATAAAAATGCTCATCACATCGTTGCTCATTCTTATAAACGGTGACTGCAAAGACATACTAGAATAATATCACATTGCATGCCAGCAATACCTAGTCCTCTGGTGCAAGACTCTGGTACCAGGCAACACAAAACAGAGGTCTCCTTGGATATGGGTGTCATGATTGCTCGAGGTTTACTCAGCTTTTGTCCTTTGTTTAAGGAGAAAATACGTAATACAGTTAAGATGATATAATTTCTTAGCGATCTAGAGAGACATGGAAACGTTGACAATTAATAGGCAGAAATGTTTTAAGGACTAGACCATCATGTTTATAAATGTTTGCCACACAAAAAAAACGTGACAGGTATTCGAGGCGTCTCGAGTTTTGAAAAACAAGGCGAAATATTTGAGAACATATACTCTATTGTAATTTTTAACTCTGAGATATAAATACTTCAATTGCTTTTCTGTTGAAAATCTGTCGTTACGTAATCTGTACCTCAGCAACTGCTAAATAAGTCAATTAGGTTTATCAAACGACCACTTGCGCATGTTTTTGACTGCGTGAAAGAACACTCTCAAGCACAAAACATCACAGGCAAATGCGGTCAGTACTTCTGAGTATAAACACACACACGCACACACACACACACACACACACACACACACAAAGCACACACACACACACACACACACACACACACACACACACACACACAAAGCACACTCAGCTAGCCATAGTACGCTTCTCTGAGCTTACAATCTAGGTTTATTTGTATGTGAGTGTGTTTATAAATGCGTCTACGTGTGTGTATGAGCGAGTGTGTGTGTGTGTGTGTGTGTGTGTATGAGCGTGTAGTGAGTACGGTTGACAAAGTCCAGAAACCGACTCGACTGACAAAGGTCGAGTGGAAGACAAGTGTGGCCCGCGTACACATCAACATATCACACCAAATAGACGAGACAGAAAACAGCAGTGCTCTTCTCTAAACTTCTCTTCTCTCAGTCTAACAATCAAACCCATTAAACAAAATGATGATAATTCCCATTGTAAAAGCGAAACACAAATCATTGGCAAATCTCATATAATTTTCACATATAATAAATCTCGAGAAATTAATTCAATTAATGGCTGAAACGCTCGGTTTGAGCGGTGTAATGTCACTCTTGGTCCGCTGGCAAAATATGAGTTTTCATGAGTAATGAGTTTGTAGGATTAAAACAATACTATGCTACTGTGTGCGATAATTCCACTCGACCAGCACTGTGTATCTGTGATTGTGTCAATTGTTGGACAATGATGTTAAAGGTGTGAAACGGACATTTGCGTGAGCTGTGCTTATGCTGTATACATTCGGAGTGTATATAGGGATTTATTGAGAAGTATTGCTATTTTGTGCTTTTGTACCATCACTGAAATATTTCTCATTTCATTTCTTCGTGTCTTTTTTCCGCTATGGTGAGTCAATTATACGAATAGCGCCTCTGAGAGGCCGGTCCTGAAGGGGCGCTTTATAAATATGTTGTTGTTGTTGTTGTTGTTGTTGTAGTGCCTACTGGCTCAAGAGACTTCACCTGTTCGACGACATGTGACCACGAGCTTGAAGGAGGATACCAGCCCAACACCTTGTACGAGTTCCGCTACACGGCCGATGTGGAGACGGCTGTGGTCGGATCTAGTGATGAAGCGTCTCGTCTGCACGCCACCTCGCTCGTGCAGCTTACAGCCCTCTCTCGCTGCGATCTTCAGCTGAAGGCAAGTGATATCAACTAGCCAATATCACTAGTGTTGGAAGCTGCTGACATGGTCTGTCCATCTCTTCGTCTCAAAAGCTGTCATGCTCAATTGAAACTGATCTCTGGTTGCAGCTTGTCGATGTTTCATTGCAAGACTCGCAGCCTAAAGATGAGACGGCTCGCCAGGACGTCCAGGATATGGCCGTCTTCAAGACTGAGCTTGAACGAGGAGCTATAACTTTCAGGTTTGAATGATTCGTAACTAAATACCGGACTGGCTATTATGATTCATTGGAATACTGAGTACGGTTGTTCCTGTTAAAATAAGATGATATTTTTGTTTGTATTAATAGAAGCCAATGCGGTCTGTCATTATATTACACTCAACTGGTCTATTGTCTCATCTCCTTGACGTCATCAACTTTCTTAAACACCTCTCAATATCTCAGCTAGGTTATTTGATATTATTCTGTAGTAATTGAACGTCATTCCCAGTCTGAAGCAAGTTTATAATGGCACCGATGTGTTTCAGCATGAAGAATGGACGAGTGGAGCAGATTTGTTCTGAAAAAGACGAGCCTGTGTGGGTGACCAATTTCAAGCGGGGAATCATCTCATCTTTTGTGAACAGCGCCACCAACTCGGACCGTCAGAGCTTTTCCGTTGAGGAAGTGAGTTGATGTTGCGATCATCACCAATTTATTACTGGCAATTTCAAGGCAAAATTAGTTTCAAGTCAAGATCTTAGAGGAAAAGGAATAAGAGCTTCGCTATAATCGCATATATGTGAAGCGACTGAGGAAAAATGGCCAAAACATACACATCAGTTGTATAATTTAAGCAGAACATAGAAACCATGAGTTTAAAAAATGTCTCATGCAGCATGAATCTACTCGGAAGAAACATAACTCACAACAAAACAAGCACACACACACACGCGCGCGCGCGCGCGCGCCAAACGATTCCTCGCTGCGGGAAGCATCACAAAAATAAAAAATACAAATAGAAGAAACACATAAAAGAAGCATATCAGTCGTAAGATCTTGTTCAATATTGTTACTCAGGCAAAATGCACTAGAAATGCATACATATACATCACCATATATGGGCTTGATCTAGTCACAGGGTAGAACTAAAGTCTCTCAAACTAGTTCGGATTAATGTTGAGTCCAATCGTATTAAACGTATCCCGATAATTACGCAATGTCACCTCTGTATTCCACGTACTGTGCTGCTCTTGCAGACGGACGTTTCAGGTGTATGTGACGCCGAGTACAGTGTCCAAGGCTCAGAAGATTCACTACGCGTCACCAAATCCAAGAACCTGCTATCATGCAGACATAGAGGACATCTGATATCGTCCCTGCAGAGCACGCCATATCACTCATCCTCAAAAATACAGTCTCTACCAATACTGCAGTACGTACAGCACTGTATCACGTGACATTCTCACATGTGCACATACAATTATGTACAATCAGTTTGAAATAGTGGTGTGATTCAACATTACTCATGTAATATACCGTAAAACCTCCAATTAAACGGCACTTTCAATAGAACGCCGCCTTGGGGTAACAATTGAAAAATAGATTTTTTGTCACTTTGATGAATTCTTTTCTTTTGGTAATAGCAATGACTGACTGACTTTTACTAGTGAATTTGGGATTAGTCACCATTAATTAACCTGAATTTGTGTCTTTTGTTAAATACACATTCATACGTTAAATGGATTCGTTATCCATATAATTCACCGTATCTTCTCAAAATTATGATCAACTAGTCGAAACATAGAGCGGCATCCTCTTATTGAACGGCACTACGGCGGAAGGTTTAAAAAACAGAACGGCATGCCGCTCAAATAGAAATATTAATGTATAGTATATATATATATGTGTGTGTGTATTATGTTGTGTTTGCAGAGACTCCCTGGAGTGTCAGCAGTCAGTGAGTTATGGCCGAGTGGTGAAGTCGCACTGTCGCGAGCGGCAACTGTTTCGTCCCATGTCGCAAGGAGATGGGGGTGCAGTTACTGTCACCACGACACATCTCACACAGCTCAGAATCATAGAAGATGTCTCATCTCCGCCACAAGGTTCAACAATTACAAGAAAAAGAAGATTAATTACAAACAAGATATCGGTGCTCAATATGAACACACTCCATGTATTGCATTTTTTCATATATACACTATGCATATATTGTGATATTGATGACACTGATTGATTGTGTTGCTAGGTGGAGCCAAGAAGAAGACCAGCTTGCTGTTTGATCACGCTGATCCCGAGGTGCAGCAGACAAACAATTACGACGTTGTGCTGAGTCTGCTCGAGCAGCTTGATGAGAGCACGGCCGAGGAGGTGCGACCTGAGGCACCTCGTCTCTTTCATCGCCTCGTCGTGAGCATGCGCGCGCTCGACTATGATAGCCTGCAGCAAGTGGTGGGTGTGGTGCCGACTGAGCGACACCGCAAGTACTTGATGGACGCACTGCCGTTGGTCGGCACTGCAGCCTCGTTGTCCGTCATGACAGAACTCAGTCTGGCTGGAGGCTTGTCACATGAAGAGAACAAACGTTGGGTGACTTCTCTAGCGTTTGTGCACGAGCCTTCTCTCGAAATGGTGAATGCTCTGCTTCCTCTGCTCGAAAATTCCGACGTCAGTAAGCAGTCAATGCTTGGTGTATCATCACTCGTGCACAACTATTGCCAGTACCACCCACAGTGTACTAGCGATGAGCCAGTAAGAAGAAGTATTCTGTCGATTGAAGCTCTGCTTCCTGAAAAATGTCATTCTCGATCAGAAAACCAGGTTGAGCAAACTTTGTTAGCCTTGAAGGCGATCGGCAATATTGGACACGTCGTGAGTGCCGTGGATAAATTGCAAAGTTGCATTGAATCCACGGAGAACAGAGTGGAAGTGAGAACTGCTGCCGTCAATGCGTTCCACAAAGTAGCGTGCTCTGAAGAACGCCAGCAAATTCTGATGAACAGTTTCTCAAACGCCTACGATAACACAGAAGTGCGCATTGCCTCTTATATGACGCTCATGAAGTGTCCTTCTCACAACAACATTAAAAAAATTCATGACGTTCTAAGCAGAGAACCCGTGAATCACGTGAGCAGCTTCGTCTGGACTCACCTGTCCAATATCAAGGAATCTAGCGACCCGACCAAACAACATATAAAGTTGCTCCTCAGTGATATCAGTCTCAGAGAAAAATTCAAGACAGACTTCCGTAAATTTTCTCGCTATGTTGAAAAGTCATATTTCTCCGAATCGATGAACACTGGAGCTTCAGTAGAAGGGTCGGTTGTTTTTTCACCCGATTCCTTTGTTCCTCGCTCGGCCATGATGAATTTGACAGTGGATTTGTTTGGTGAGGCCGTGAACTTATTTGAGGTTGGAGGCCGTGTAGAAGGCTTTGATAACTTTGCCGAAAATATCTTTGGAAAAAGTGGCTACGCGTCTCAGAAAGCAATTGGTGGATTACTTAGTATGTTCAACAACGAACAGGCTAATAATGAGATTATTTCTGACACACCCACAGGATCGGCGTATCTGAAAATTTTTGGAAACGAACTGAGCTTCAATCAATTCGACAACCTGCAGGATGTCGGAAACATGTTACGCATGAAAACACCAATGGATTTCCTGAGTTTGCTGCTGCAGGAGACGGAATACACGGACAACATGAACTTCTTGGACTCCACTTACATCATACCTACCGTCGCTGGTCTGCCATTCTCCCTGAGAGCTGTGGGAAGCACTACATTTTCTCTGAAAACCGGTGGAAATCTCAATATGGATAGCTGGGGCGAGTGGAACTTTGCAATCGAGGGATTTGTTCGACCTTCAGCGTCAATCAGCGTCACCGGTGAAATGGGTGTGGACGCACACGTGGCCAGAACAGGAGTTAAGCTCAACGCCAACCTCCACACATCGACAGTGGTCGACGGTTCGGTGCGGATCAACGGAGGAGAGTTGGTGTCAGTAAATATCAACATGCCCAAAGATAGGGTTGAACTGATAGACGTCAGCACTAAGTTCTATCGTGTACAACACAATCACGAGGTTCCAATGCAGATGCACAATCTTGGCGTTGCTGTGAGCACAGTATGCACGGGAGAATTTGTCGATCGAATTCTGGGAGTGAAAGTGTGTGCCAATTCCGCCTACCCAATGGTTTCGCTGAGCAACACCGTGCTGGATGGAGCAATTGTGCAAATTTTTGTCGACAAAACAGACTCCATCGATGGATTCACATTCAGATACGCCCGATCTAGTAGTGAACGCGATTTCCAGACGACACTTCTCATTGATGCACCCGGAGGAAGTCAGGATAGGAAGATTCACGCCAATTTGATGTACGACAATGACAACAAAGCAATTGAAGTCAGTCTGGTCACTCCTGTAGGCTCAGTTGGCACGGCAGGAATGCTTCAATTGGACGGTCCGACGAAGCAGGCGAACTTCAAAGTTGACGTCAACAAGCAAGAGCTGTTTTCTGTTGAAACAAGCTTCGAACATGAATCTGGCAGTTTGGGATGGCGTGTGGCTCCAACTTTTGCTCTCCGTTACGGACCCGGGCAGGCTGCCACACTGGAGAGTAGCCTTTACGCTGACTATCAGAAGAATAACTACGGTGGACATGTGACTCTGCACAGCACTGCCGGGCATCAGTTCAACATCGAAGGTGAATTGATATTGCTCACTGCCTTATTGTGAAAACACTCATGATTTGGGTATTGCCAATCAATTGGCCAATAGCGTTATTATCCAAGGAAACAACCAATAAATTATGACTATAGCAAAAAGCTTGATTATAATTATTTTAAAATATAAGTATATTAATTAGATTACTTCACAACCATGATGAAGAATGCGCTTATATTTACAACTTATGTACATTTGATGCAACCGCTGAATTTGCGTTCCGAGCACACTATCGATGACATGAACACCCAGCTTGTCGATCAATGTTTAATGCGTGAGTGTTTGTTGTTGACAGGGGAGTTGCAGATGCGTGAGGATTCTTACAGTCTTTCTCATGCAATCGGTTGTTCGGTGCTGAACCTCAATCAGGTGGCCATCGTGCAGTTATCTCCTCGAGGAATGGTAGTCGACATCAAAACTGACTACAGCATCTACGGATCACCCACTGAGAGCGTCACTTTGGCTCTGCAATCACGCCGTCATGCACAAGACGACATGTATACTCAACGAGTTACACTCACTTCTGAGGTGAGTTGAAAGTACAAGTCATTATGCAGTTAATTTGAATAATATATTTTATTGCTGGTTGTTTCTCATTGAATCATATTTATTGATGTTGATTGTTATGTATTACTTATTTATTAATATTTAATCTTATTTATTCATATTTATTGTTGGTTGACATTTATTGAATCACATATTTATTGTTGATTGTTGTTATATATTACTTATTAATAACTTATTTATGTCATTTCATTGTCACATATAATTATTGAATCACATATTTATTGTTGATTGTTGTTATTTATTGAGGAACGTGGGCAGAGTGGCATTGTGGAGTGTTATCGGATGATTTTTTATTATTTATTGTTATTTTTTTATTATTTTCCCTTCCAACTCTCTTTCTAGAATTGTGTGTTCCGCTAGAATTACGTGAGCCTTGTCCAACACATCCTTCACAACTGTATCTGTGAATATGTAATTTTGATTTATTATTATTATTTTTATTATTAATTACAGACAAATCCAGTAGCATGGGGAAATATTGCAAGCACTATTACCACCCTACGGTGTCCCATATACCGGAAGCGCCAAAATGATGTAGAGAGAAAGAGAGTTCAGAAAGTACAGAAATCTAGAGAGAAAGAAAGTCCAAAAACACAATAATAATTAATAATAATGAAATATAAAATATAATATTACTATATAAAATATAATGCATATACAATAAAAAAGTAAGTTTATAAACAAGTTATTCTGATATTTCTGCTTGTTTGTGGCGTAGTTTTCTGCTGTGCCCGTGCTCAACACCGACCTTACCTACATTCACACATCAAGGCCGGGTCACTGCGACAACCGTCTGTCGCTCAGTCACGACGGCAAGACCTACACGTTGACAGGGCAGTTCGGCAGAAGACCGCACGGCAGCGTCGCCACTCAGCTCCAACTGACCGCAGCTCATCTGAATGTCAACGTGCGACTTTCGGGCAACATCGATGTGAGTCCAATTAGCAGTATGATTCACCCCATTACCTGCTCAATCGATCATTATTCAATGATTCAATGACATAGCCTGTAGTGTGGCAGTCTCCAGGGACTACCTGTCATTTCCAGAATGTCAACAAGCTATAGGAGCAGTGAGCATATGTCAGTACACAAGCACACACGACATAAAATACATAACTACGCGTCTGCATGCACGCTAGCAATAAAATATAGAGCCTTTAAAACGAACAAAAGTTTCTCTTATTTTCTGAAAAATTTCAGTATTCAATTGATTGTACAGAAATACCCTATGTGTTGTTATCCGTCTAAAGACCTACTATTCAACCGATATTCAACCGAAGCTCATTGGTGTGTGTGTGTGTGTGTATGTGTGTGTATTGGTAGTTGTCTACGCCTCATGTTATGAAGTTTTCGGCCGAAACCCGACTGACGGAGAGCTTGCATGCATCAACTCGACTCATTATCAACAGCAAACACACCAGCGATGGATTTCATTACGGTCTTGCTGGAAAATTAGTTCTGCCTCAAGGAACATACGCCGTGGAAGTAGGAGTTCGTCATGAACTGGCAGCAGCACATCTCAAGGTGAACATCTCTTGTTGGACTCCGTGGTGTAGTGGTAGCGCACCCGCCTCACAAGCGATGGAAGGCCCATGATTCGAAACCCGGCGGAGGAAAATTTTTTGGGCGAATTATATAATCAAACAGCCCCTGTCCACCCAGCAGTAAATGATGGTACCAGATATCAGTCATGTGTTGTGTCATGCATTCTAAGGAGGTGGCCCTCTCTATTAAGTATTCCGTCCTTGTGGCGCCATAGCGTGGGGAGGGTTGGTTCTGTGGTGGCAGCGAGTTGCACGGGACACACCTGTGTGTTCATAAGCTTCGGCTTATTTCGGTGTAGCAGCTGCCACTTGATGCCCTTAACCTTTAACGTTTAACAATTATATCTTAAAAAATTATCTCGTTTCCCTATACCGAGGAAACATGTTATTGGTGCACAAGAATTCCAGTCAATCCTGCATTAACAAGTCCCAAGCAATAATGGACGATGAAGATATAACTCGGTCCTTGATAACAGTGGTCTGTGCCTGGTGGGGAATTCCACACTATGTGGACAATGCAATGCTAATTTATGTGATGCTTGCTCTGATAGCTGTTTGCATCTCGTGACGTCATGGGCGAGTTGGAGGAAGTGAACTTGGTCGCCCTGCTGGCATTGGAAGAAGGAGGTCGGTCCCTGGAGGTGACCTTGTTCGTGCCTCACGTGCCTCGTCTTCAACTACTCGGCAGACTGATGACAGGAGGGGACGACGGGGCGCATTATGATGCCATGCTCGGTCTCACATATGGCCAGACCAGCTACAACCTGAAGGCGGGCTACTACGCCGAGGACAAGCACATTGTATTTCTCAATGCAGAGTGTCCCAACAAACAGCTGGACTTGATAGCAAGCGCCGACATCAGCGGACTACAACACAATTACGTCGTGGATTTAGACTATGGAAGACACTTGCAAGCCACCATGACGGTTAGCGATTTTCTTTCAAAAAACTTCTTTGATCAATGATATGTGAAACATTCACTATAGGAAAGGTTTAACCAGTTTCTCTGGAGAAAAAAATTGAGAGAAAAACAATACTTGACTCGTTTATCTTTTCGCCTTCCTATTTTTTCACTGTTCAACTTTTATTTGAAGCCATTTTTGAGACAACCACCTATGACCGGCACATTTGTGTGTGTGCTCACCTATTTGTGCATTACGGCGTATGAGCTTGCGCTCGAGCTGTCCCTTCTCCAAGTCTAATGATTCATCTAGGTTCTCCTTGAACGATTGAATTGTTCTCGTTTTCACTGTCCCGCTGTATAAACTATTCCACGTTTCTATGCTCCGCGTATAAGGAAAACTGCCCTGTTTGATCTTCTGTCGGTATCTTGTTTTTTCAATTTTATACCATGTCCCCTTTGATTCCTCTCCTTCCAAACAATCCAGCCTTTCCGATACGTTGTGTGTGTGTGTGTGTGTACGCGTGTGTGTGTCACTGTGATTTGCGTTTCACACATTAATCATCAGTTGAAAAGCTAATATAAACGAGATGTATTTGCACTAAGCTCGGTAATTGTATCGTGTTCAGCTGAATCCATATGGAGCCACAGTGGCGGGAAACCTGAACGTTTTCTGGAACAAGGATGTCGATGACTCGGACAGTCTGAGTGTGGACGCTCAGCTGAAAACAGCTAGCAGACAAATGACAGCCACGGTCACGTATCCAGGACATCAACACCGGATATCTGGATCTCTCAAGTAATTACTAATATGGCCATTATCACACAATCACAATCAATAGCTGTACAGTTGACCAGTTTTCATGATCGTGTCTCAGTGTGAAGAACATATGGAAGTTGGCACGACCACTACCGTAATCAGACACCTGATATATCGCCAAGCCAAAGCAGAAATATCCCGTCACGTGCAGAATATCACATCTTTATCGCATAATATTTCATTTTTCACCGTACCAGTTTAATGTCAAGTTTGAAATTCGATCAGATCAAACTTGGCACTCCTGCAACCACATAAGTCAGAATTTTTCCTTCTCAATGACCATTTCCCATAACAGCTTCATTCACTGTGTTCTATATTACCTGTGCGTCTAAAGCCATAAAAGTCAATCACCCGGAACTTTTAGCTTGAAGCTGTCTGGAAATATTTTTCGAATATGCATAGCAGTGAGATGAAAGTGCTTGATAAATAATACCACATGTTTTCCGCTCAACAGAGACAGCAAGTTGGTAGTGGACTTGGAGTACGCCCCAGAGCAGCTGTACCACGTCGAGATGAGTGCTGTGAGTCGTCGACCGATGAACGTCGAGTTTGAGACCAAAATAACCACTCCACACGCCGACTGTCGTCAGCTATTACTGAAATTCGTCAACGCTCCGCAATCAAGCAATTTGCGCGACGAGAACAAATTGGTTGACTTTCAGGTTCGATTGGCTTCGACCAACATACATCATTACTTCTCAAGTCTAAAGCACAAATATTTAAATTTCACAACAAACACCCTGTTGAATTCAAAATAATTTTACATAATTTTATCGGCTAAGTCAAGGAGAGTCATGAACAGCAAGCTCATCAGCGGAATGTTTGCTTGTGCTTACAAGATCCTATTCCAATTAACGATTCAATTACTATATCACAATTTCTGTCCAGCTCAAATATCAATCATTGGCCCGTTGAATCTCTTTACCCGAGCAAAGTCTCTCGAAAAATTAAATAAAAATCCATAGATGGTCTGGTCTGAAAGACTTGTTGCGTGAGTGGCTGGGCAGCGCGTGTACCGTCTGCTCGTTTGTGTGTGTTCTCGCAGCTGATCGGCCAATGGAACGAGGAGGAGAGTAAACTGAGCGGTCACGTGATCTCGGCGGCCGACGGTCGAGGTGTGAGGAGCAGCGACAACAGCTACTCCCTGCAGGCAGTGTTCGACCTGGCCAGTCCGCTAGAAGGCTGGCAGCAGGCGCATTTCGACACCACTGTCTATGTTGACGGAACGACTTACTCGGCACGAGCGGCCGGCTCGCTGAACGAGCTCACCGCTGGCCTGGGCGTTCTGCACGAGTTCACCATGTACGACGGTCGCATGAAGTTGAGCAGCGGTGTTGACCTGCGCTTGCCGCTCGACGCATTCAGTGGCGGTCAGGTGAACTTGGATGTGAGTTCTAGTCGTGACGGTATAGAAGCAGGAGTCGTGGCCATTTGGCATTCCACTTCACAAGTGAGCGAATTGTCGGTGGTGTTGACTTCGTTGAGCGAGGGGCACTTGTTGTCCGGTACTTTCAATCACGACACAACACTGGTGCTCCGCACGCCATTTGCCGGTCATCGCGAATACTCGGCTCGAGCGCTTGTTAGTCAGGGCAGCGCCGATATCATATGGTTGTTTAATGTTAAGCGAGCGGGAGACGACCCACTCCTGATCACCGAGTTCAATATGTCCTACGGCAACCCGGTAGATTACAGAATGAGCGCACGTTTCCAGTGTGCCTCACTCACCAGCGTTGGCTTCAGTGCTGAACGCAAAATTCAGCGAAACATCGAAATGGTCGACGTGTTTGCCTACAAAGAACAGTCCAATTTCACACTAAACGCCAAGACAACGCGAAACGCTGAAGGACGTAGTCTCGAAGTGGAAATGAAACTGCCGTGTGGACGTACCTACGGCTTTGAGAATGTGAACGCTATTAACTTGCAAGATCAAAAATTCACGCAGAAGACTGTTTTCAGACGCGACACTGATGAGCTGGAGCTGAATTTACACGGAGAAATCGTTCTGGAATCGGAAGATCCTCGCACAAGTGAGAGGCGTATGACAGTGCATGCACAGGGATTGCTGCTTACGCCGTTCAATGGATGGAGAATAGTAAATGTGACCCAAAACATCAATTTGATTCAAAAAGACCGCACGGAAATGCACAGTGTGAGCATTTTCACTATGAATGATAAAATCATAACACTTGAGGATGATGTAGAATTCAGCGGACTATTCGATTGGAGTTTCGTACGAGAAGTTAGCAGCAACACTCAGTTTTTCCAAGACTGCGGAGTCCAAGGAAGCTTTAAGGCTACTCCCAATGTAATCAACTTGATTCTTCAAACCAACGTGACCGGAAAAACTAAACGATTGTACTATAGTCAAGTCATGGATGACACGCAAGACGAAACTTCATTGGCAATAGAAGGACATGTTAAATACAACGATTTCGAGAGGAGATTGAAGGTGGAAGGTAAATTACAATCAGACGGATTCATGCCGTTCTCTGTCTCTCTTGCATGTCCCTACGGAGAAACACGAGTATACGGCACTCTGTTGACCAAGCTCATCACAGGTCGATCCACGATAACAATTGAATCTCCTTTCAGCAACAAGATTTTCATCTCGGAGTACACCAGTTATGAAGACAGCCTGGATTACTCTTTGAATGTGAGGCATGGTTTTGATAGCTATGCTCTCACTATCAAGGGCCCCCTGACATTCCGAACACAAGATTCTTTTGATATTAATTTCAGTTCGCCTGAAGATTTCATTGGTGCCGGCCGAATTTCCATCGACTACAATTTCGATGACGTCATTAAAATGGCGTCGCAGCTCGTGATAAATGATTGGAACGCTTCATGCAACATCGACGCGACGTCCGACCAAGGCACAGTTCAATTGAAATTGCCTTACGAAGGTTATCGTTCTCTCAGAGCAGTTTACCAAGTGCAGGATGAGTCGGCTCTACTGAAACTGCACAAGGAACAGCAGCAAGCTAAAATTTTCGTCTCACGATCCCGAGAAGCCGATGAGGATGCGTTCAACGTTCGTGTGAGCACACCGTTCAGAGGGTTCGAGTCAGTACGAATTGTTGCCATCAAGGACAACACTAGACACAACTACAAGATGGATTATATTCGCGGGCGACATGCTGCCTTGTCGTTTGCTGTACTGGTCCACGAGCGAGACCTAACAGCCAACGCAGAAATCTTCAGTAAATTCGTTGAGCCAACAAGCTTCAAATTCAATATAAATTTGGACGAGATGCACCTCAACATGCATGCATCCAAAAGTGATAAGCGTGTCGATTTAATTGCTTATTTGATCAAGAGCGAGTACAAAAAGAAGGTCAACGTAGAATACTCTGATTCACTTGTGTTCGATTCAACTAAGCTTTCTCTCGCTGCCTCGCACACGTACGATGCCACATCTGCTGAGAAGCACACGCTAGAACTAAGTTCTCGATATCAGGATAAATATTTCACATCCAGCGTGGAGGTGTACTCTGACGAATCCAGCAGAACCAGAGCCGCAAAACTACTGTTAGAAAGCAGCAGCATCAACATCGATTCACACATGAATATTGTTTCTGATGCCGGTTTCAGGAAATTTGAAGCACAACTGAAAACCTCACTTGCGGGCCTTGAGAACGCCAAGCTGGAAGGAGAGGCCAATTGGGCTGCATATCCGATAAAAGCCCACATCAAGTTCGCGAAGAATGAGCAAGCGAGTAATTTGGCGGCCAGCATGTCATTCAGTGAGGACAATATCGACATTCATTTGAAAACTCCGTGCGAGCACTTCAACACACTATTACTGCAGGTGAATCAGCACAGTTCCGGTATCGACGCTCTGATTGCTCGCAACCAAGATCAAATAGCACTGCAAATCACCAGAGAATTATCATTGATGAACTCCAAAGTCTCTGTTCTGCTCAAGACACCTTATGACGTTCTCAGATACATTGAATGTGAAATGTATTTTGATTTGCGAGATGCGAATAAGGTATTGGCGATCTCCATGGCAAAAAACAGCGACAAGTTTGAAGTTTCGTTCGAAACTGAGCCAGGTCTTGTTCGTTCGTTCACAAAACTGTCGCTGAAAACGCCTGTGGACGGCTGGAATTCATTTTCGATCATTGCAATGCACGACTTGGGCCAAGAAGAGAAAATGGTCGAGTTTTCATACGAAATAAACGGAGTAAGGAAATCACTAGCCGGTCGCACTATGTATGGTAACGAAGTTGCATATTTTGATCTAATGACACCATTTGAAGGCTATGAAAGAATGGGAGTTAGTGGCAAATATGTGAGTAAACGAGGCAAAAGAGCAGTGGAATATGAAGCAAACATGAACGACAAGAAACATCGCCTGTACATTCTGTATGAGCGCAAAGGAATGGAAAGCGCAAAGCTGTTGCTGCAGACTCCCATTGAATATCTGTCGAACTTAATGATCGAGGTCGCTTCAGAACAGTCCGGCAATACACGCACAATAACGATAAACACAGATCGTGATGGCAACAAAAATATGGCTGTAATCAAGTTGTCCGGAAGTGATGGAGCAATGGATGTTAGCATCGAAGCGAACACGTACTACGAAGGCTTTGAGAATATGAAGATGACAGGCAGTCTCAACTACGGCACCAAGACAAAGTCCTTCAGTCTGACATCTTCAAAAGGCGAAGAAAACATGGAGATCTCAGGTGAACTGGAAGCAGACACAACTGCTGGAAAGGGCCAGTTGAAAGCCATGTTGCCCATTGATGGACTCAACGATGCAGCATTCAGTTTCGACTACACATTGAGCGACGACAGCAAAATTAAGCTCACAGCCGTTCAGGATGGCGTGACAAAAGAACTGGAAGGAACACTGACGCGCACCGCTAATGGAGGCGTGGTTACGCTCAATACTCCATTCGAGGGATTCAGCACAATATCTATTGAAGGGAGCCGCAGTGAAAATGCTGACGGCAAAGTGGAAGCAAAACTCACATTGAAAAGAGGCGACCGTGAAATAGAACTAGAATATGAATACAAGAACACACCAGATTCTAAGGAATTTGAAGTGGAGATCGAGTCCCCTTACGAATTGTTGAAAGAAATGAGATTCCAAATCACTTATAACAGAGCGGAAAATTCACAAGACTTGAAAGTACATGCCAAGCGCAACGACCGCGAATGGAAACTTTCTATGATGAGGTCGCGAGAAGCAGGCAAAGAAATGGGATCTGCTTCTTTGTCATCTCCTGTTGAGGCAATCATGTCAGTACAAGCAAATTACGAGCTTGATATGAGCGACACGAACGCTATCAAGCTCACAGGTTCATACCAGCGAAACGATCAGAAATATGCTGTGCAAGGCCATGGTGGGCTTCATGAGGCTGGCCGAAAAGCAGAAGTCGAGTTGATGTTAACTACACCTCTACAATACAAGGAGCTGAAAGCATCGATGAATTATGACGTGACCCAGCCAACAAAATCAGTGGCATCAAGTATATCGGCCGACGACAATTTCGCAAAAATGTCTGCCCAATTAGTTGACACCAAGGGTGAGATCAGCATTGAGACATCACATCCAGATTGGTCCAAGTTGCAATTGATGGTCGACGCCAATGTGGCCCACAATTTCCGTGATATATCAGCAGAAGTGATCCTGTCGGATGGTAGCAAAACCACGCTCGACTATGACGCTGACTACACAAAACCAAACATGGGCGGCGGCAGTATTGTGATTAAATGCGACACATACGGCAACCACAACCTCCACTGGAACTACCAAGTCGAAGGTGACGATTACGAGGCCGATTTGAAGCTTGACTCCAACATGCTCAAGTTGGATGTGGAAGGGTCAATACAAGGCGAGATGTTTAGATCGAGAACGATCGAGTTGAAGTCATCGATTGTTTCTGATATGTACACCAGTACCAGATCGGCTCTGATCAAGTACGACCTCAACAAAGGCCTTTCCCTCACCGCCGACATTGATTCAAACGGCCAAAAGATAAACGGCATGTTGGACTTAGACACACAAAATAATAAACGTATGCTGAAGGTGGCTTATGACGGTGTATTTATAAAAAATTTGAAACTGGATGGTGAGTGGACGACTATGGATTCACTTGAAGGTCAAAAAGATTTCAAATTCACAATGTCTCGTGGCGGACGCCAGACAACATTGAACGGCTTCGTTAAGCTCAGCACATCGATGAAATCAGGATCGATGGAACTCGTGTTGAAAACACCGCTTTCAATCATCGAAATTCTAAAGTGTGCCTGCAAATGGAATATGATCAAACCAAACCAATTGTTGGAAATCGACTACACTAGAAACACAAAGCACGTGTATTTCCTTCTCAGCGGAACTCGCGAAACTGGTAAAGGCGATGTTAGCGTACAAATCAGCCTTCCGCATGACGAAGCTATCCACGGCAAAAACATCAATGAAATTTCATGCAAGATGTCGTTCGATATCACAGCAGGCGTTTCCATGAAATTCGATTTGATTAAACCGTTCAATGTAAACGCTGAATTAGATTATAAACGCGATGGTAGCGCACGTAAGATCAAAGCCCTGTACGATTTCAAAGACAGTGCTGAAGATATCATCCCGTGGTCTGACCAGAGGCACCTGGAAGCAGACATAACGTACACTGATAGAGAACAAGGACCGAAGCTCCAGTCGATGGTAAAGACCAGTATTGAGGGATTTGAGGAGGTTGAGCTGAATGTTGATGTCACTCGGACTCCAAAGAAAATGGTTAAAATTGAATACATACGAGGTAGCAAGACTGTAAATATCAAGGGAGAATTCGAAGGAAGCAAAACGGAAGGAAGTGGAAGTTTTGAAGTGCAAGCACCGGTGCCCGGGTTTGAAGACATCAGTTTGGATGGCAATTACGCGTTTGGACCTGGAAAAAAGGGACACGCCAAGCTGAACTATAATCGAAATGACAAATACCTGAAGCTAGAAGGTTCCGGAGAAATGTCCACAGAATCAAGTGATAATAAGATTACAACATTCAAACTTTTAACAAACTTAGAAGTCGATACCAACATCGGAAGAGAAATCAAAGCATCCATGGATATGAATCTTGACACATCCCAAGCACCAAGATTCGTATCCTTGGAGCTGACAGGGAAAGTCAACAATCAAATGGCAAGTTTGAAGCACACAATGCAGAGTGACGAAGAAGTTTTGGACGAAAAAACTGAAATTGTTACACCGTTCAAAGCGCCGTATAAAATGTTCATATTAACATCTACTACAAACTTAAGGGAACAGAAAGCGAAGTATTCAGTGAAGTATGGTATGAAAGAAATTGTCTGCATGATCGAATGGTTCACGGGAGCCAATCGGCAATATGGAGCTGAATTGCGTCTCGAGACACCGTTCAGTTTCAAAACCATGGAGCTAGAAGGCAAAGCCACTTTGCAGGACGACGGTTCTGTAGACCTGATGGGTCATTACAGACGAAAACAGCTGATGATACACGTCACGGGAACACTCAGGCCTTACGAACTGGACTTGAATGTTGAAAGTCCAATGGGTAAATTTCAGGCGGTTGTTGGAGTAACGATACCCAAGACCGGGGCAACGTACATTGGCAGAGCTCTGATCACACTGGAATCTGGAACTAAAATAGGCGGGGAAGTTACTGTGAAAGCAGCTTCGTCTAATGACATGGAACTGAGTTTGGACGTGCAAACACCATTAGAAAATTGGTCGCGAATCACGTTTGGAGTGGCCTTCACAAACACAGACACAGACCGCCTCATTCGTTTGCAGTTTGAGGCGCCTTTCATACAAAGATTCACCACCGAACTGCAATTTTCCAATCGTGGCGACGACACCTCAACAGACTTCAGCACGGGCGTGAAAGTCAACTACGCCGGGTACACATTCACGTGCAGGACAGCCATGATGCGCGACGCTATGGGCATGAAATACGAACTGGAAATCGCATCCCCGTTCAAAATGATTCCCAACCTTAGAATAGCGAGCAGACGCTGATTGGCATTCTATTTTATGCTAGAGCTGTTACAGTGTAGATATAACAGTGTGTAGCGATTGTGTTGACTCAAATAAGATAGTGCTTTGTTGCGATTGATTTTCCGCTCCGGTGTTTCACTGTATGACTGCACTGTTTGACACGAGAAACAAAAATGGGTTGTTGAGCGATGGTGTAGCCCGTTTTAATGGCATTATTTGTGTCCATGTCGTGACTGTGACTATTTGCGCGCGTATTACTGTATTAGCATCTTCGGTTGTAAGTGATATATGCTAAATGATTGTTTGCGAAATACATAATATAACTATGCTCCTGCTGTTATTTGAACACGTCTAAATGACAGTGAACGAAATATCCAAGGTATGTGTTATATTACGAATTGATGTGAAACTGGCCATGCTTCAAAATAACCATATATAAGTACAATTAATTAGCGTTCTTCCAAGTGCAATAGGGTCGATAAAGCGTAGAATTGACGAAAGAAATTAGAGACCCAAAAAGAGTCATTAAACCGACGACTTGTTAGCTAACTTTTTGCAGCGAAATTTTTGCGACAGAATTTGGCACGTGGATCGCCTGCCTGACATCTTATTCATATTAAAATACACAGATATCAATGCATATTTATAAATCGCATATCTAATTATGAGCGAATATTCAAACTCATCGTGAAAAATAACGGAAATTAAATAATTCACAATTTGCTGGTGAAATTATTATTAAAAAAATATCACTAAACTATAGTCACAAAAGATTTGTGGGTGTATATTTCGTCAGCACAGACAAGATCAGTAGAAAAATCATCAACACATAATCAACACATTCAAATACTGATATTGCAGACACATACACACACACACACATACATACACACACAAAGCCAGCTGTTTGAGACACACACACTTAAAACGCAGCCAATACAAACACACTTTACACATCAATAAAACAAAAACTCTGTTCGCTACTGTGGCACTTTTCCGCTCGACCAAAAAAACACACAAAAAAAAAACAAAACACAAAGACCGTATTAATGGCAATGTTGGGTTCACTTAACTCCAACCAAACTCGCAAAGATAGCATCATTATGCAATACGCATCGCTCTCAAATACACCAACACACACACACACACACACACACACACACACACACACACACACACACACACACACACACAAATAGCACTTGTTCAAACAACATACACAAACAATACTCGCTGTGATATACATGCGCTCATAATGCTTGCTTGCACATCTATGCTCAAATTGGCGAGATATGACGCATATTGACTGTGAGCGCCATCTGACGGCTGCCAGCACAAACACTAATTATCGTGGCGCTCACCAGATGGCGTGTACTGCGCCCAGACAAGCTGAGACAGCTGGCCACCATCACCCTGCGACCTGATGGCCAGCTGCCGACAACAGTTCAGCTTGAGTGAAGGCAACAGCGCCTTGCTTCGTCCAGCGTTCCGAACCACCTGATGTAACTTATTATCCACGAAAATCTGACACACACACACACACACACATATGCATTGCTGTACACTCACTAGCATAGCACAGATAAAGATATAAGTGGTACAACAGATAAGATATTTGTTTGACTCGGTGGTGTAGTGCTGGCACACCCGCCTCACAAGTGGGAGGTCTGCGGTTCAAAACCCGGCGGAGAATTTCCTTAGGCGAATTCTATAATCCAACAGCCCCTGTCCACCCAGCAGTAAATGATGGTACCAGATATCAGTCATGTGTTGTGTCATGCATTCTGGGGAGGTGACCCTCTCTAATACGTCTTCCGTTCTTGTGGCGCCATAGCGTGGAGAGGGTCGGTTCTGCGGTGACAGCGAGCTGCACGGGGCACACCTGTGTGTGTTCATAAGCTTCGACTTCTTCTCGTGTAGCAGCTGTCACTTGAGGCCTTTAACCTTTAAGCCATATGTGAACGCTTCATGATGTCATTGCAGAAATGAGTGACGGCGGAAATGTCTCTGCTGCTTGTCAATCAACCGTGTCCACATCAAAAGATGACAGCTATCAAGTGAGAAAGCGAGCAATAACTCAGTGAGAATTGTCAAGTGTGAGAGTGTGTCAGTGTTTGTGTGCGATTGTATGATTGTGTGTGTGTGTGTGTGTGTGTGTGTTTGTGTGTGTGTGTGTGTGTGTGTGTGTGTGTGTGTGTGTGTGTGTGTGTGTGTGTGTGTGTGTGTGTGTGTGTGTGTGTGTGTGTGTGTGGGTGTGTGTGTGTGTGTGATTGTTGGTGTAAATCACCTGGTAGCCGGTTACTCGGTGGTGACGTGGAGGACTCCAGAACACCAGCAGCGCATCGGGACCAACTTGCTTGATTACTTGAAATCGTTGAGGAGGTGGCAGTGATATGGACGACCTGACTGACTGAGATGTACAGGCTGTTCCCACGTTCATACCGGCAGAATTAGCAGTAACATGAGCCCGTGTTCTCGTCTGAATATCACCAACAGTTGAGGGGTCATTAGAATCAAACACAGTAGCTCATAACCATTTTCTCACTGATTCCTCACTTCTTAATGAGCCATCTCTTCATTTTCCACACAACACAGCGCTGATAAATTCACTAAATTCAGTTGTAACATCAAAGTAAACGTCAAGAGGTCATTAGAAACAAAAATAAACGAGTTTGAATTGATAAAAACACACATAGTTGTCCTGTTCTGTCCGACATTTAGCTTTCCACTTGACAACTCTTTCATTCCCCACCAGACAGGGGAATTCCTCACACACAGGTTAAGAACCACTGATCAAACACAGCACGCAGACAATAATTAATAACAACACAGTAAATGTCTGCAATACATTCTCGATTGCGCTTATTATTACATCGCCAGCTCAGCAGACCACCACAACTATCACCTTGCTGGAGGGCGGGGCGAAACAGCGCGTGACACTGTCTGAACTGCTGCTAGTGCACGAGGAGGAGGAGGCGACGCTCAGAGGCCGGGGAATACGAGACATCAGCTGTCTGTTTCGCGACGGCCGGCGCAGCTGCAAGCTTTCATTACGGCGTCTCGTCTCATGCTGTCGTAACGTCTGTGAAAGGGTGTGACACAAACAAATACACACACACACACACACACACACACACACACACACATACACACACACACACACACACACAGGAAGATATTTAATACAGCACGAATCACTGACACTGTTTCTGGTGACAATATTGGTGTTTAACCAGACTGAATACCGAGGAGATTCACTGAATGGAGCCAAGGAAAATATCTCTCTGTAGAATTTGTTGATATAAGCATTATCGCAAAGCATATTCGCACATTTTTGTGTGTGCAAATTTGTGTATATCATTGAAAAATGCCCCAAGTCATAACCTTCACACGCTACCTAGTCACCAATACATAATTCAGCCTCTCCTCTCCCCCCAAGCAAATTGCATTCTGGATCCGCTAGTGGCAATTCGTTGACTCACATCAGCAAGACGCGCCAGAGTTCGCCGCACCTCATCCACACTGGCACAGCTCATATCAGCACTGTCACTCCGTGCCTGTCTACTGTCAGTACTGTCACTGGTGGCGTGACTGATGGTAGCTGGTGTTTGCAGGGCAGAGACCAGAGCGTCGGCCTGCTGAGACGAGATTACAGAGGACAGCTGAGTGATGAGGACAGAGAGAGCAGAGGAGCAGCTGTTGGCCCGAGCCTCACTGCAGTCTCGAGCCAGCTGCAATTGTCGCAGCTGCTGCAGCTGGTCCAACAGCTGTCGCTGACTGTCGGCCAGCTGTTGACGCAGCTGTTCACAACTCAGCTGACTACACTCCAGCTCAGTCTGCCAGCACACAACGTTCATAATTCAGCGCGTAATAGAACAACTGAGAAACAAGTGATGTCCGCACTGACACACTGACACTAACACACTGACACTGACACACTGACACACACACTGGCACTGACACACTGACACTGACACACTAACACTGACACACTGACACTGACACACACTGACACACTGACACTAACACACTAACACTGACACACTAACACTGACACACTGACACTGACATACAATGACACTGACAAGTGATGTCCGCAGAACAACACTGACACACACACTGGCAAACACACACACACACTGGCAAACACACACACACAAACATGTGAGTGTGAGTGGGTGTATGTGTGTGTGTCAGTGTGCGTGTCAGTGTGTTTCTTTGTTTCTCTTGCTGAGTTGCCACACACATTTTCGCCTGGTTCTGTCATACTTGACTTCACTGTTAGCTTATGTGCAGACCGCATCGGACCACTGTGTCAGTGTATCAGTGTATGTGTATGTGTGTGTATGCGTGTGTGTGTCAGTGTGAAGAAGAGAGATAGAGCAACGAAGAGATAAAAGAGAGATGGATGGAGAGAGGGGGAGTAGAGAGATGAAGGGAGGAAGAGAGAGCGGAACGGAGAGAGAGAGCAGAACGGAGAGATGAGAGACCTGTAACCGAGCTCCTTGTTCATCCAGCAGAGACAGTTCTCGCTCCTTGTCGTCCAGAACTTGTTGAATCTGGTCACAATGTTGTTGTTGTTGTTGTTGTTGGCAGTTTGTTTGAGTCTGAGTTGTTGTGATCGGGTGGATGGCAGATGGTGCCTGTGTGGCGGCGGGAGATAAGCTGCGAGGAGACCAATTTTCCAGGCACAAGTGTTTCGCGTGACCGTCCTCTGTGAAACAACATCAACGACAACAACACTGGATTCAACTATTTGTCGAGGGGGTGGGGGGGGGGGTAATATACCCCCATACGTCCCAGGATCAGCTCTCATGATCCTACAACACTGGCATCCGACACTGCAGTTAGTCTTGAAGCAACACACAACACTGCGGCAAGTCTAACAGCTATCAACCATGTATCTCATATACTAGTGTAAATCCACTGAACACAATGACTAGCATTTCACAAACTGGCTTAATATGGCAACATATAATTGTATATTCATATATTGTAATATCTGGCAACATTATTGTCATATCTGGCAACAATATGGTGATATCTGGCAACATTATGTTCCAATTAGTCACCGAGACAGGCACGACGCAGTTGACACTCGAGTGACTGATCGTACTGCTCCGTGGAGTCACTGACAGTCACATTATTACTGGCGCCAGCTAACACAGACACCAACAGCTGTAGCTGATTGATAGCTGTCTCGAGCAGCTCGTGCAGTGTGCCACGACACCCGCCACAACTCTGTCATCACACACACACACACACACACACACACACACACACACACACACACACACACACACACACACACACACACACACACACACACACACACACAGCGTGACATAGTGTCCAACACATACATACATATTATATGTATATACACATATATACATAACTGTATATATTGGCATATTTATTTTATTTAATTATTAATAATTAATTAATAATTATTAATTTATTTATTTTATTTTATTATATTTATTTATTTTTTCATATTTGGCATATTATATTGGTATATACATAACTGTATATATTGTATACACCGCATTCACACTGACAGACAGACAGACAGATAGACAAACAGACAGACAGAAAGGCAGATATACAAATAGACAGAAAGAGAGACAGACAGACAGACAGATAGATAGATAAACACAAAGACAGAAAAACAGACAGATAGATAGATAAACACAAAGACAGACAGAAAGACAGATAGATAAACACAAAGACAGACAGAAAGACAGACAGACAGATAGAAAGAAAAACAGACAGACAGACAGATAGATAGATAAACACAAAGACAGACAGACAGACAGTCAGACATGCACCTGCACAACCCGGTTGCAATGTTGCAATTGCGCTAGTAGTCTGGTGAAGGCAGACTCGTGCGAGGCCAGAGAGTCGAGCTCGACAGCCAGCTGAGACCGGTGCAGCTGAGTCGACACATCAACCAGCTTCTGCTCAACAACACTCAACTCACACTGCAACCGGAAATGATCCTGGTCTGCCTTCCTCTCGTGCTCCGCCAGAGTAATCTTGAGTCGTTCGTTCTCACTCTAAACAACACACACACGCACACACACACACACACAATCAAGGGTCAACCTTGTGTTAACATACACGACAGAATAGGTATAAATCAGCGTAAAATGCACACTTCGTAATCTTGTGGATTTCAAGTAGGAGTTTATTGATTGTTAATACCTCCTTCAACTCGAGTTTTTCCCGCAGTTTGCCTGAGAAAATGTCATGTTCGGTCAGTTGGCCATTAACCACATCCAACTTGCATCTCAGCTTGGCCACCTGAATGAAATCACACACTTTGTTATTCGGTTGAGCGCGGCAGCAAGAAATGTAGCTCGGGGATGATAGCCAAGTATCAGTGGCGGACCCAGAGTGTAATGTTAGGGGGCTGAATTATGTATGAGTTGCTAGGTAGCATGTGAAGGTCATGACTTGGAACATTTGTCAATGATACATACACACATTTACACACACACACACAATAATGTGCGAATGTGATTTGCGGTAATGCTTATATCAACAAATTTTACAGAAATATATTTTTCTTGACCACTTTTTGTGAGTCTCTTGGTTATGAGGAGTTGATGAAAACATTTTGGGGGACCTTCAGCCCCCTGAGCCCCCCTCTGGGTTCGCCAGTGCCCAGTCTCAGTGAAACGCCCGTTTCAATAGCCAACACTCGCATGAAAATCAAACACACTGAGTTGCAAGCAAAAAAATTCTAGCTAATAAAAGTTCAAGTTTACTAGGTTTGGCCATAACTTGTCATAAGGAAATTTAATCATCAAAATACCACCATCATATTGCTGATAGATAAAACAATTGACAGAAAAAATGTGCGACTAGCAAAATTGATATATCTGTTGCAGTAAGTCAGATGCGAAAATGCAGGCAAAAAAGACACTCTCATTGCCTTATGATGTCACCCTGTATCATGTGTTGCACTCACTTCATTTCTAAGCTGAGTTTCCAGTTGAGAAAATGTACTATTGGCCGTCGTGAGTTCCTTACACTCTTCAGACAAAAGCTCGCGCACTTCCTGCAGTTCTTTCTTGAGCGAATCTCGCTCGTCTTGGTTCAACTTGAGCTCATTCAACAAGGACTGATTACCGCTCTGTGCAGCCTCCAACTCGCTTTTGAAAATATTTATCTGATCTGAATTCAGCTTATCCCTGAACAGAAAGTCAATACAGGTACATAACACAGGTTCATTCACAAAATACTAAAGAACTAACCGAAAACAAAGTCTAAATATAATCGTAGAAAAATGGTACTCACAAATATCTCAATAATAACTGATTACATATACAAGAATAGTCAACAGCGGATCCAGAGTGTAATTTTGGGGGGATGAATTATGTATGAGTGACTAGGTATGAAGGTCGTGTGAAGGTCATGACTTGGGGTATTTTTCAACGATATTTACACACACACAATAATGTGCGAATATGCTTTGCGATAATGCATATATATAAAAATTCTACAGAAATATATTTTTCTTGACCACTTTTAGTGAACCTCTTGGTTTTGAGCAGTTGATAGAAATGTTTGGGGGGGCTTAAGCCCCCTGAGCCCCCTCTGGATCCGCCAGTGAGAATATCAAAGAGCAATACTTACTTTTGTGAATTGGACGTCTTCATTTGCTTGATGGTCTCCTGTAAACAATTCTCTACTTGTTCCAACTCGTCGATGCGTCCGCGCAAAAACTCATCATTTTCTTGAAGTTCAAGAACACGTTGCCGAGCGTCACCCATCGAATCCAGTCGTTCTTTCGACGCCAGAACCTCTTGTTTATAAGCTTCTATATCACGCACCATATCCTCATGTTCACTGACCGCGTGACGTAGACTAGAACAAGTGTTCTCCTCTTCACGCAACCTCATCGATAACTCGTGCTCGCGCTTCTCCAAGCTAACCACTTTTCCCATGAGTGATGTCACCTCAACTTCTGCATTGACTAGCTTCGACAGTAGATCAGCAAGCCTGCCCTTGTCACCGGAATTGTCGGAATGTTTCTGAGCATGTTCGAGCAGGTGCATGTTTGACTCAAGTGCAGTTTGAAGAGCTTTGGATCTAGCCAGCTGAGCTTCAAGATCCTCAATTCTATTTTGATAACGACTCACTTCGTCTCTCATTATATTGTCCGCTTTAAGCATTGTCTCCTGGTAAGCCGCTTCTTTGTTCTCCAAGTCATGCACCCGGGAACACAGGTCGCGATTACTTTCTTTGAGCAGCTTAACTCTTTCCACAAGAGTACTGATGCTGCTTTCCAGAGAACCAGGTCCCATTGGAACCGTATTTGTCTCCAGCACGGTTGCAAACAGAGTGAACATCTCCTCCAGTGGACTCAGACGATTTTGCAGTTGACAACATTGCTCACTAAGACCGCCAAAAGCTTGCTGGCCTTGTGCAATGATTTTGCAACGCTCTTTTTCGAAGTCGGCCGCCTGATCAGCGATTTGTTTCTCCAGTTGATCAATTTTAAGAGCAGATTTTTGTTTGGCACACTCACTGTCGTTAACAGCGTTCAACAGTTTTTCATGGCATTGCGCCAGTTTGCGACTAGATTCATTGTTATCTGCCACCAAATTGCTTCTTTCTGCTTCCCAGAGCTTCCTGCTGGCACTTCTCTCCGCTTCAAGTTTCTTAATACATTCCGTGTAGTATTGTTCACGTGATTCGCACGACGAAGAGTCTGAAGAATCAGCAGACAGCAGCTTGTTACAGTTTGCACATCTCGAAGATTCTGACACACCACACAATCGCTCACTCTCTGATATAGAGATCTGCGAATCCTCCGTGTCATCTTCGCGCACGCGTTTCGAAGGTCGCGAGGGGAAATGGTCGCTAGAAGGAGCTTTGTCTAGCGAGTTAGCATCCTGAAAACTCCAGGACTTCTTTAACTGAGTCGCCAGTCCAGTCTGACTATCCCCTGAAACGTTACCGATATTTGATGGAGAGCTGACGACAGACGAGCAGAGTTTTTCTGACTCTTCCGACTGACTATCTGAGCTATTAACCTCCCTCCAGTCGAGCCATTCATCGCTACCCACTGCCACATCTACTTTTGTACAAACAGAATCGCTCATTTGCTTCAGCTGAGACTCAAGATTCTGCACTAATTGGTCCTGTTCTTTTATTCGATTGAGCAGCTTCAGTCTCTCGGGATCGGATTGAAGAGCCTTTACTTCAGCTTGTCGCTTCAACTTTACGCTGTTCAGTTGTCGCTGTAATGTCCGACTACGCTCTTGTTCCTCTGCTAAGTCCGAGCTCAACATCTTCTCCACCTCGCCCGATGCATAAACCTTCATTTCCAGCCTGTGAAAACAAAATACCGAGCAAAGCAATTAAAAAACCCATTTCGAAACCAGAATACATTGAGACAGATATAGTTTGAGTGAGGTAAAACCATCAATAATGTATAAGAAAACATGAACAAAAATCGTGCTTTAATTACCTTTGCACCATCAGTCGCGCATCATTTTCAGCTTCTTCAAACTCGTTTCTCTCTTCCTCAACTTCTTCTAGTTTCAAGCTCGTTTTTTCCAGCTGCTCGCGCAAATCAGCCAAATCAAGCAGCAGCTGATCATGGTGATAGTCTGTCTGAACTGCAGTACATGCCGTCTGCAAACTGCTGGGCTCTGCGAATGCTGCACGCTCGATTATTCCCGTGTCAAATTGGTCGACATCAGACGCCGTCCCATCACATCCAGCCGTCCTATCAACGGCATCGATAGGAAGAGCACACTTGACACTGTCTGGATTCTGACACTCGAGTGTTTTCTGAACGCTGGTGAGACGAGCTATTTCACTGCCGAGGTCAATCAATTCACGCATCGATACGTCATTTTGTTGTACGTCCGTCTGTACCGCTTTGTCTTCTGCCTCTGCCTCGAAAATGCCACTCTCCTGCAGGTGAAAAGAAGGAGTGCACGCCACAACGACAGCACCGCAGCTGCACATGCGACGGAACACTCCGGTACCGTTGCTGACGCCGGCCGGATGGTCGACAGCGGTGGACGGTTGCGGAGTGCGACTGTCCGTCGTGTCACTGTGATAGTCGGACAGCTCCGAGTCTGAACCTCCTGATGGAGACCGCTGGTGAGCAGGCAAGGTCAGTGGACAGATGGTGGAGCCCGCCAGCGGTGAAAGAGAGCGACTGCGGTGAGACGACCTGCCATGAGTGGAAGATCTGTGACGGCCACATGACTCCACCTCCGTCAGAACACAGCAAGTGAGAGCGTCACCAACACTGACACCACCAACCGTCTGACTGCCGCTCGTGCGCAGCTCTGGTGTGTCACGTGCAAACACACCTCTCTGAACCTCCGCATTGGCATCGACCAGAGCTGATTCTAGCTGTAATATGGAGCTCTGCAGCAGAACAATTTTCTGTGGACAAAATGACACATACACACATACACACATATGCCTAATAGAAGCATTGGATAAACTTTAAATTTCCAACTTGATATACTTTCAGAACATTTTAATATTTTAAGATAAGTACCGACTAAAAGCGACATAAGCTCACATCACCAGGTCATACAGATCTTTGAAGTATCAAACACTGGATATGTGTATACGGTTTGATTTAAATCATACCCTTTATCTACCAGATTATCAAATATTTATAAAAAACAATGAAAAAATGTTGCCAGGAGGGTTTGACGTTTCATATAAAATATTTCGTATATTTCATATGTATTCATATTTACGTTATTTATATTTTTATTTATTCATATTTCATATACTAGGCAACACTACTGAAATGGAGTCAGACATTCCCCATGACCAAGATCACCATGCTCAATGCCACCTCACAATGCCTTCATGCAGATGTATATGGAAGACACACAATGAACAAACAAACACACATACACACACACAATCTTGATGAATGACAATTAATTTGACCTTCGAGGACGGGCACTATGGAGCCGGAACAACATACGAATTATGAGTGAAGTGTGAGTGTAGCAGACATTTGGCCGCGAAAATAACAATAAAAAGATGACAAAGTAAGCATAAATCGAGCCAATCTTTCAAGTGGACTAAATCTTTCTCCTCGTGCTCCCGATGATCATTTCATTTAATAAAATGCACCGGAAAACCAATGTACTTCCATGGCATAATTTTTGCAATCAACAGCAAACATAGAAAATGATCGATACAGCATTTCACATTCACAGAATATATTAAATATTCCAAGTTTTGAAGATGAGAGTAATGACAATATTGAGATATAGGACAATATACCATAGCAAAAATTACAAGGACAATATAATAACCGGTCAGATTCACAAACGGCTCCCAAATCGTGAAGTTGTATAATTCATCTTCTTCTCGAGGCGTCATTTTGAGCTCCTGGCTTTCATCCTTCTCTCTTATCTCCTGTTTCCTCTCTTAATCCCATACTTATTATTCCTTCTATTTGTGGTATGCGTTTCTACTGTTACTTCTTTTCTGCAACATTATTTTGATGATCAAGGTGCATGCAGATTGTAATCGTGCGATTCATAGACTTCTCGAACATTCTATTCCACCTTGTTCATTGATAGATAGAATTTGGAGCAGCTCACCTGATGATAATCTCGTCTCTCTGTCTGCCAACTGCTGTCGAGCTCCTCGTGACATAGATTGACTCCATTCCTGCTCTCCTCTGAACCCTCCTTCACCCGTGAATCCATTATATCTGTGTCCAGCTCTGCTGGCAGACTTTCAGCTGCAGATGACGACAAATTTTCTGCTTTGCATTCGTCAATCTGAACAAAACACACACACACACACATATAGAAACATAAGATGTGTGAATATGTAGTTACACATAGCTAGAAAATGAGGTTCATATTGTGTACAAAGCCAATTTCGTCATGAAGACAAATAAACAAATGTCTGAATAAACAAATGTCTGAATGTTCCCTTGAACCAAACTACTTGATAACTGGGTGCCGTTCACATAATAAGTATCCAACAATGACAGACCAAACAACACACGAATTCGACCCATTCACTTGATTAAGTCAAAAAATTTAAGCCAGTCAAACCATGTCTGTTTTCATGCAGGACACAAGAAATAGATACATATTATGCTGCTGCTGAACAGTAGTTTAACAGTGATATAAATGGAATGGAATAGACATTATGGTCGTGTGAACACATACATTGAAAGACACAATCAGTAATATAGTATAAACGAGCTATATACAGTACGTATGATATAACTGCGCCAAAATCTAGCAAATCCGCTTATTACTTGGTTGGAAAATCAAGCAGCTGTAAGTGAATTTTGTGTCGTGCACAGCTTATGAGTAATGTTCTGTGCGTGTGCGTGTGTGTGTGTGTGAGTGTGTGAGTCATGTACATGTGTGTATCCCGGATCAGAGTAGCATGTAGCGTGTGCAGACACTGTGTGACTGCGTCACGCTGGAAAATGACAATTTGATGACGACATTGCAAATACAAAATGCATGCACAAACAGAGCCGTTGCAAGGACTTATACCCCCTCACATAATGCAACACTGGGGACCCCATCATAAATAAAGCACCTGTATTTGTATAATAGAGGTTCGACTAAAGGAAAATACAGTTACCAGAAACTTCATTCTGTATTAGTAATAGTCGCAATAATCGCAAAATATCATTCCTAATTGATAAAAAAAAACTCACAATAGACGAGAAATTACTATCCCCTCCAATTTCCCATAAAATAATTCCATCAATACAAAGGCTAACATACGCCTTTATGTGCACACACACACCCTCACACACACACACCCACACCCACACACACATATGAGTGATAACATGTGAGCACACGCGGTCACACTTTCTACATGCCGGGTCGGTCAGCGAAAGTTATCGTGTAACAGGGTGTCTATTGTACAACAGGAGGCAAAAAATACACACACACATACATACACACACACACACACACACACACACACACACACACACACACACACACACACACATATGCACACATATGCAAATTGAAACTAAAACAGATATCATATTTACCAGAAATATTTGTATAATATGGATAAAAATCGTGGACTTGTGAATTGTGTTATTTGAGTGCAAAATAAAGCGAGATTAGTATATTTTCAACATTCAAGACGCAAATATAACATGTAAGAAATATGCACAATATGACGATATTTCACTGTAACTCAGCTTATTACGAAGCAGAATGCATGTATATGTGACTGTGGGTGTGTGTGTGTGTGTATGTGTGGGTGTGTGTGTGGTAGAACGAGGTATATGCTGTCAGAATTATAAACGAACGAGGTATATGCGTAGTTGTGTATGTTTAATGTATATTTGTATTCGGAGGCCGACACTAACCAGGGTCGTGTATTTTCTATGTGCACTGTAATATATCAATGTATTGCGGTCAATAAGTTCATCTATCTATCTATCTATCTATCTATCTATCTATCTATCTATCTATCTATCTATCTATCTATCTATCTATCTATCTATCTATCTATCTATCTATCTATCTATCTATCTATCTATCTATCTATCTATCTATCTATCTATCTATCTATCTATCTATCTATCTATCTATCTATCTATCTATCTATCTATCTATCTATCTATCTATCTATCTATCTATCTAGCTAGCTATCTATCTCTCTCTGTGTATATGTGTGTATGTGTGTGTATGTGTGTGACTGTGTGTGCATGTGTGTGTGTGTGTGTGTGTGAGAGTGTTGGTTCCAATTGGCAATGTTTATGTATGTGGTAGGAAGAGCGGAGATACACTGCCCCACACTTGCCTAGTTCAGCCACACCCATGTGACACTTCCTGTGTGAGCGCTTGCATGTAAATAATTGCACCAATATTGCAGAGTAACAGTGCACACGCAAGCTCCTTTATACACTGCATCAAAGTCAACAAGCTGGACTAAATGACACCCACGTATGACACCCAATGTTCACCCACGCTTTGACGCACTGACGCGCATTTCAACCTTTATCATTGCTGTATATCAGTGTCTTGATATGCGCGTGATTGATACACTAATGCACCTTCATTAAATCAGACAGACAAGCCAGCAACAGTGTAAACATTATGAATTCACAGCAAACAAAGTATGGATATGCGAGAAAAAATCAGCGATTCGCTGTGAAGGAATGTTGCAATTGTCATTCATTGGCTGACGTGCAATTTATTGCAGCGAGCAACTTGTGCAACAGCCACTTGTGCATTCGAATTGGCTGCGTCTACGCTACTCGTGGTATTTCGAAACAACTGGAAGAGGAATGTGGTTGAGTCAAACTGGCATGCATGTGCATCAACAATTTACTGTTGTTTCTCAATTACTCATGGCCAAAACAGAAGATTAGATTTAATTCAGGCGGGATGTATCAGCAGACGACACAGGAAAAGGTGAAATTAGGCGGTGCATATGGTGTATTAGGCAGGTGCACAAGGTAACGAGGCACGAGACGCGCATGTGACAGTCAGCAGGTAATTCTGCAACCAAGCATGCAACAACTCGATTGCAAGCTCACACACACACACACGCACACACACACACACACATACAGGAACAACAACGAGTCAAGGACGAACCCAACCACCACATTACTGACACGACACTACTGACACGACACCACTGACACGACACCACTGACACCACGGACACAACCACCACTGACACGACACCACTGACACGACACCACTGACACGACACCACTGACACAACCACCATTGACACGACACTACTGACACGACACCACTGACACGACACCACTGACACCACACCACTGACACGACATCACTGACACGACACCACGGACACAACACCACTGACACGACACCACTGACATGACACCACTGACACGACACCACTGACACCACGGACACAACACCACTGACACGACACCACTGACACGACACCACTGACACGACACCACTGACACAACATCACTGACACGACATCACTGACACGACACCACTGACACGACACCACTGACACGACACCACTGACACGACACCACTGACACGACACCACTGACACGACACCACTGACACGACACCACTGACACACGACACCACTGACACGACACCACTGACATGACACCACTGACACAACACCACTGACACGACACCACTGACACGACACCACTGACACAACATCACTGACACGACACCACTGACACTACACCACTGACACAACATCACTGACACGACACCACTGACACGACACCAATGGCACGACACCACACTGACATCAATGGCAGTATCAGTAATCTAGGACGACCTTGACGAACGAATGTCAACCGGTCACTGAACATTTATCACTCCAGCAAACAAACAAACATGCCAACAACTGCCTCGCTGGCTGGCTGGCTGGCTGGCTGGAAATTCTCTTAGCATATCGCCGGCAATGCGTGAATGTCCACAAAAATATGCATGGTTAACGTATTTCAGTATATACACACATATACACCTCATACACACCAGTACACATCATGTCATTGCGTATGTGTGTGTGTGTGTGTGTGTGTGTGTTGTTTCGAAGCGAACACAGGTACAATACACGCCCGAGCGTACTGGATCATGACCGCAGGAGGTCACGCAAGGTCACGAGTCGGTCACACGCACACTGTGACACAACGCACCCTGACTGACCGGGCATGACCTCGCATTGATGACCTCCCAGCAAGAACACGACAACATGACGCCACACACAAACATTTCCACACACACACACACACACAAGATACACACACACACACTAAGAAACACACACACACACACACATTTCCACACATACACACACAGGATACAAACATACACACACATGATACACACACACGAAGGGATGCACAGCAGTGAGTGTTAGCAAAACATGAAGGACGATGAGTATAAACAATATATCAAAGAACTAGCTCAAAAACTGTTACTGCTCCGCTGGTGCCAATCCTTCATATACACGACAAAAAACTCAAAAACTCACACACACACACATACACAAATATACAGACGCACACAAACATATACATACACCCATGCCAACGTCACCTAGATACAGGTGTATCCAGGTGGCGTTGCCCACACACACATACACATAGGATACAGAGAATTAGGTATATCGGCTCACACTTGAATTAGCAGACAGACAGACAGACAGACAGATAGGCAGGGTGTGACTGATTTCACAAACTGAACAACCAGCGAGGACAGAGAGAGCATCTGACAGAAAGAAGAAGAGAGAGAGAGAGATAGAGAGACAAAGAGAAGCAGGCAGAATGGTGTGGCATGCATAAATTCACTAAGACAGACACGCATACAAACAGCTGAACACACCCAGCTGTGAGACGACAGCTGTGGCCTGAATAATTCATGACTTTCATTGTTACATTGGGTCTCAACCAGCAAGTACAACACACACTGACACACACACACACTCTGACACACACACACACTCTGACACACACACACACAGTGACACACACACACACACTGACACACACACTTGATAAACATATTTAAGTATATGAAAGAGATGACTACTCCAGTAATTACAGGTTTTTATAAGCAGATGAAAGGAAGAGGACACAAGTATAAATTAAGGAAAACCCGTTGCAAAAAGGATATAAAGAAGTACAGCTTCCCATACAGAGCTATAGATAGTTGGAATGAACTACCCACGGATATTGTCGAAAGTGAAAAAATATCAGAGTTCAAAAGTAAAATTGATAGGTTGAGAGACAGGTCAGCTCGAGCTTAAGCTCAAATCCTGTAGAACAACTCGGTGAGTACACACAAACTCACACTCACACACAAGCAAGTACAAGGTTGGTGGCAATCTCCATGCACGTTGATAATCAACACAAACACAAACACACGCAGAAAAGAGCAATTACATTAACGAACACCAAAAAGCACACACACTGTGTGTGGAAATGAAACTAAGAGAATTTGTGGAATCAGAACTGTTCAAACAAGCAAACAATCACCCACAAACAAAACCCAGCAGAATGTGTACGCGAATGTGTGTATATGTGTACACATGTGTATGTGTGTGAGTGTGTGTGAGTGTGTGTGTGTGTGTGTGTGTGTGTGTGTGTGTGTGTGTGTGTGTGTGTGTGTGTGTGTGTGTGTGTGTGTGTGAGTGTGTGTGACTGTATGAGTGTGTGTGAGTGTGAGTGTGTATGTGTATGTGTGACTGTGTGTGAGTGTGTGTGTGTGAGTGTGAGTGTGACTGTGTGTGTGTGTGTGAGTGTGTGTGTGTGTATGTGTGACTGTGTGTGAGTGTGTGTGTGTGAGTGTGAGTGTGACTGTGTGTGTGTGTGTGTGTGTGTGAGTGTGTGTGTGTGAGTGTAGTCGCTCTTTTCTGTAGATATCCCACCGTCTCAGACACTCAGATAATTAACACGACACACGCACACATCTGGGTCACCGCTGTTGTGTGTGTATGTGCATGTGTATGTGTGTGCTCGTATGTGTCAGTGTAGGTACTTGTGTCACTTGAGCTATGTACCAGTGGTGCTTCACACAAACATACACGCACATGTGCACATTCCCACACAGTATTCCATCCATGAACGCACACACACATATATATATACACATGCACTGGTAGACAGGGAGACGAATGGAGACGATTCAGTCAATATTCAACTGAGAATGTATAAGGTATAGACCAGGAACCGGGGAACTTTTTTTCACTGAGGGCAGGATAACTGGAAAAACACGAGCGTGGGTCGCATAATCATTTTGTTCAATACTTGCAAGCCAAAACTAAAGCTCTGGCAAATAAGACAAAAAACTGAGCTTGGCATTTCATATTAATCATTGGTGAGCTTCGTGTATAATGAAAAAATAAAAATAACCAACATGTTTACTTAGTTTATTTTATATAACAAACTACGTTGATACATTTTATCAGGCAAACTCGCCAAGTATCGTCGCGGGCCCTAGTTTACCGATCCCTGGTACGAACTGTAGCAGTTTCTCATAAGCACTGCAATTAAATTAAGTCATCAAATTGGATGGAAAGCAAGTTGTGAGTGAGTGAGCGAGTGAATGGGTGAGTGAGTGAGTGAGTGAGTGAGCTAACTCTCAATTCAGTCCAGCTCAGTGTCAATGTACAAATGGTGTTCCCACACAGTAACCACACATAAACCACACACACTGACCAAACTTACATTCACAACACCAACACATACACACACACAGACTCAATTGCATGTGTATGTGTGTGTGTGTGTGTGTGTATGTGTGTGTGTGTGTGTGTGTGTGTGTGTATGTAGTGCCAGCCTGCAGCACTAATGGTGGCCATTACTTCACACACACACACACACACACACACACACACACACACACACACACACACACACACACACACACACACACACACACACACACACACACATACACACACACACACACAAGCAAACATACACACTCACAAATACACGCCACCACACACACAATCGTACACAAACACACAAACACACACAAATATGTGGAGAGCATAGACATGAAGTGTGCAGGAACTAACACACACACACGCGACCACAAATCCCCGCACATACACATATACCACACCCTCACACACACACACACGCACATACATTCACACTGTTGTACATGCATATTCCGTCAGCAAGCCGGAAACAGCTGACGTCACGCACGCTATGGACACAACACGCACTGGAATAGCGAGAATAAATGAAAAAAGACACAACTACACAGCGAAAAATGTGTGCGCACTGAATTCTAGTGAATATTTACGGTGCAAAACTTCTATATAACCGTCAAAATACATATAATTACCACACAAAAACAAGTATATACGTCGTGAACACAAATAAACACACACATCGAGATTGAATAGTGAATTTCCTTTGACGTATTTAATTCAAGTTTGTTACTTGTGCACCGACATGTGAAATAAAAGAAATCAAGGAGAATATGTGAAAAATGCACAAGAAAGTGCGAATAATAAGAGGAGAATTAGTAAAAACGTGTGTCAGTGTGTATGTGTGTGTGTGTATGCGTGTGTGTGTGTGTGTGTGTGTTTGTGTGCACAATCACAGAGTATCTAGCTTTCACGCACCATAGGCCATGACATAGCGGGTTCTACTGGGGCCGTGTGAGGTGTGGGACTATAATTGGTCATGACTGACACATACACACTGACACACACACACACACACACACACTGACACACACACACACACACAAACACACTAACACACACATACTTCATTTTCATTGAATTGATTAAAACATTCATATTGCGCAATTTCTACACAATATGTCTCATATGCGCAGACATTACAATAATTGCAATGCGGCATTGAACAAACAGACACACATGCATGTACAAGCATTCATAATGATGCACACACACACACGCATACATTCATAAGCGCATGCCACACACACACACACACACTATGACTGACTATGATCTTACGTTGAGTGCGACTTTATTATATAAAAAACTTGACAAGTGCAAAAATTCATTAGAAAAGAGAAACATATTGAGAATGGCATAGAATTGCAAGTGTAGCATTGGAAGATGGCACGATGAAAAACACCTGAATATCAGAATATCACCTGTTTGTGCCAATACACCGTATTATCAAGCCGGAATCAAGAAATAAACTGAGATAAGGATGAAGTAGGTAGATAGATAGATAGACAGTGAGAGATAGGGATAGTGTACTAATAACACGTAGTACTCGCATTATCTAGCTGAACAACCATAAGTGATGTTCGCTGTTGAGAAGTGCATAAAAATATTGTAAATAATGTGCGACCTTCAGCACGTTGTAACAACACAATCATTTACTCACACACACTGACAAACACACACACATAATAACACGCGCAAAAGCAGCAGAAATCGGCATAAAGATAACACACACACACGCACGCTAGTCGGGTCAAATTGGCAGAGCAGCGCAATGCTGGAGGACGTGCCAGAGGTTGGAGGTTGTCAGGTGCACACAATGAGCAGGTATGTAACGGTACCGTGCCAATTGCTGTCTGGAACAAGCTGGAGCAAGCATAGTACAGTACAACACGCCGACAACTGACTAGAAAATGACGGCTGACTAGAAACTGACAGTGTCAGTGTGTGTCAGTGTCAGTGTCAGTGTGTCAGTGTCAGTGTGTCAGTGTCAGTGTGTGTGTGTGTGTCAGTATCAGTGGGTCAGTGTCAGTGTGTCAGTGTCAGTGTGTCAGTGTCAGTGTGTCAGTGTCAGTGTGTGTGAGCGTGTGTGAGTGTGTGTGTGTGTGTGTCAGTGTGTGTCTGTCAGTGTCAGTGTGTGTGTCAGTGTGTTAGTGTCAGTGTCAGTGTGTGTCAGTGTCAGTGTCAGTGTCAGTGTGTGTGTCAGTGTCAGTGTGTCAGTGTCAGTGTGTCAGTGTCAGTGTCAGTGTGTCAGTGTGAGTGTCAGTGTCAGTGTGACAGTATCAGTGTGTCAGTATCAGTGTGTCAGTGTCAGTGTGTCAGTGTGTCAGTGTGAGTGTGTCAGTGTGTCAGTGTCAGTGTCAGTGTCAGTGTGTAGGCAAGGAGTTCACAATAAAAAGTGCATAATAATGTCATAAGTTGAAATACATTGGTGAAATAAAACATGGTGAAAATATGCACTGTGAATGTATCAAATTGCCATAAACTGTGACATAATATAACAACATAATCACGATCCATATAACATAAAATATTAGCAAAGTAATACAAAAATAAACAGGAGAAATAATCAGTGAGAAAATCAACTCGCAAAATTAATGCTGCCTCTCTAATAATCTCTCATTTTAATTAAACACTGACCTTGTACGATTATTCAGCTATGGTAAACACACTGACGTAATAAACCACAAGAGATTACTTGTGTTCACACTCAGATATTCAGCAAGTTGCTGAATAATTTGGATTTAACTCTGAAATCGCGTGACAAATATCATTTAACGCCTCATTCTCATCGTGCCTCCTCTCACGTGTAATCTTCGAGAGCACCCGGATGTATTCGGTTAAATTAATGCAGAAGCCAATTGGATGCGTAATCTGTGATTTTTGCCATCGAAAATCATCAATAAACTCCAGTTTTCTATCAAATACAAGTATTATAATTACAACACAGAACAGAGCGTTATATCAAGTCAAACTGCATACTGATGATCATCTCAATCCAGCACACGTAGTTTATCAATATAATGTGCGCAATGCACGTGAATCAGACGATTCGCCACCTCCGCTAATAATTCAGCGCGGTGTAAAAGTTCACCATCACCGTGTTCAAACACCACCTGACACAACGACACGAGCGCAAATGACGGTTTGTCACTTTTTGCCTATTTCGCTAAGTGGCATCTTCAATCAACGGATCAATCCACCAATCAGCATACAATTGTGTGTAAAGCAAAAGCAGGCAGACACACACACACACACACACATACAGATACACTCACACGACCAAGTGAGAATGTATGCAATGAGAAACACACGCATTTGATGAATGAGCGATTGAAGGTGGGAGACGTCAACTTTCCAAATACCTCACACACACACACACACACAAACACAAACACAAACACAAACACACACAAACACACACACACACACACACTCACACACACACACAAACACTAAACCACGACAATAATGTGACCACCAATCTGTGTGTGTGTGTGTGTGTGAGTAAGTGTGTGTGTGAGTGTGTGTGTGAGTGTGTGTGTGTGTGTGTGTGTGTGTGTGTGAGTGTGTGTGTGTGTGTGAGTGAGTGAGTGAATGAGTGAGTGAGTGAGTGCGTGAGTGAGTGAGTGAGTTAGTGCGTGAGTGAGTGAGTGAGGCTGACAACAGGGCACAAACACTGCCTATTGTTTCGTCACTGCTCAATTCATATACACATCACGACAGGTCACAACACACTGACACACACGCATATACTTACACACAGCAAGGCACGGTTCAATACAGGCTTGATAATCAATAGTGCCCCTGGTCCAGACTGACCCGCTTTGACTTACAACAGTGACGGCAATATTTCTGGAGTATTCAGTATTGAATTTCACGTGATACATGAACACAAGTACCACGGCAAATTTTGAAAATAATGTAAAATGTATTGCGGAAATGGAAAACGAACATTATCAGTGTTGCACTATTATTCACTTGCGAATATAAGCGCTTCTAATATCTCCACTTTCTGCTTGCATTCTCCACTTCTCTCTTTCTCACTGTTATTCATGAAGTGACGCAAGTTGAAGCCTGAGCCTCATTTAACCGTATTATGACGAAAAACTAAAACACTGTCATTAAAACACTCGTCAATCAGACGAGAGCACAAGTGCATTCAAGCTAATTTCACGTGAATATTAATTAGAAAAGAAACGAAGATAAAACAATGTCAGGCAATAAAAACCAACGCTGATGCGATCTTAAAACAATGATCTTAAAAATACACCACGTAAATTCAGCCACTTTGTACTCAATTGTGGACATTAAGGAAATGATTGATTGCGTTCAAATTCAACAGCCTTTGACTTACCATGTCTGCTTTATTTGATGCGAAAAACCCGGTCAGTATGCCTAGCATTTCAAAATCACACAATCACTGTGCATTGAAATAAGCCCACAGACACACACACGCACAAACACAATCACACACCAACACAAAAACTCCACAACGCAGACACGACACACGCACGCACCCAACTGATGAGGCAACTACTGGACGTAGGTAAACAACACCTGGCTACATTAGCGCCACCTAGGTGTTCATCCTCTGTACTAATATTGCCAGTTTGAAAATTTCACCAGAAATATCGTGTAAATTATACATTTTATTTGCAGTGAATTCTTGGTACAAAATTTCTGTTAAAATAAAGTGGAATTGCTCCCAAATCATATAATTTTCATTCAAATTCATCTAAATGACAACTATGTTTTTTTCGAAATATTTAATAATTAACTCAGTACAATGGTCCCATACAAGTTATAACTCAAATAAGCTCAAACAAATTCAATAATTCTAGACAAAGTCGAATAAAACATGAATATTTATATTAAAGAGAAATAAATTGTATAACATCGTTTCTGTTTCTGATTTAAAATAAAAAATATACCACAACATCGACAATAATAATATAAAAGATTAAATCGTTTCAACAAATGTTTCGTGACCCGTGAGAAAATATTGTGGCCCTCATTTTTTAAATTTCGTCCTATGTCCCTTCAGAAAATTCCCGTGGCCCCATGGGGACCATATGGCCCACGTTGAGAAGCCCTGATCTAGACAGCGCCCCCTAGACTACCTAGATGGCGCTGACTTAGATTGTCTAGCCTCTGGAGTGAGAGCGACTAGGTGGCGCTAGATGTAACCGCATTACGACACGAAACAGTCTCTGTACCCAGCAGGTTCGTAATATCTATATATATATAAAAGAGATCCTCTGTGTGTCTGTGTGTGTGTGTGTGTGTGTGTGTCTGTCTGTCCCAGCCTTCTTGATCCATTTTCTATCAGCTGCTACTTGACCATCACTTGGCGTACCCGCTAAAAATTTATACCATCACGTTGGAAATTTTCTTGTCTACACTTAACACTAAATTTTTAATTTTAAAAATGAACCCAAAAAAAGTTATAGCGGTGAAAAGACAAAATGAACCCTGAAAAATGCGAAAATTTTGGTCAATTTTCTGAAGACTACTTCTCCTAAACCAGCAATGGTACAACTATTCAAATTATACCACTGTGTAGAAAATTTTATGTTCTACTCAACGAACTATAATTTATATCCAAAAATTAAATATAAAACATGTCAAATGGAAAAAAATTCAATCTACATTCAAAATTTTATTTAAACTCCACGCGTCCAATTTTCTATACTTTTTTCTCTAGACAAATTGTGAAAGACAGATAGTGTTAAAAAGACACAAGACAGAAATAGTTAAAAATGCACATTTCCACGAAAAAAAAATTAATCCTATATTTTACTAGTGAACCGTGTGAGTATAATTTAAAAAACTACAAAATCACCGATAATATTTATCCATCCAAGAAATTTTTTTGACATAAATGAAAAATTGCTCGTTTGAATATTCTTTGCGGATCCTCATGAACAAGAGCACGTGCATATAACAATATTTTATATGAAAATATACACACCTTCACGTGCTGATTAATTATGAAATTAATAATATGTAATATCTTTCACATTAAAATCAACTTCCCGTGTGTTAAAATCAACTAGAAATTGGAAGCTATGAGCAATATGTGTGCCGTTTATACAAATAACCAAACACAGAACATAACACACACACACACACACACATACATACATACAGATATACATGCATACACAGCCACACTAACACATTCGACAAACTAGTGTGACAATCAGATACCCAGCATACACACAGACAGACACACACACACACACACACAGGTGCGAGTGAAAAAGTGGCTTCACAGGTGAGGTGATAAGCTGGCAACATTGGTGACATGCACCCCACTAATAAGTAACAAAACACAAACACACAAACAAGTGATGATCATGTCAGGTCATGTCAGGTCACGTCTTAATTAGACCAGTGCGGTAATTAGTCAGCTGTGTGTCCAGCTAAATTCTCACACAAGTCAACATTCACACAGATTTGTCGCCACATAGTTGAGGACAAACGTTGTATTTCTATAAAAATTGTGCTCGATATTAATATGGCTAGTGGACTATGATAAGAGAATTGATAGCTTGATATAGAACTGGTTCAAACTTAAAGTTTCTTGCATTCACACCCACAAACACATCAACAATACAAATGACAATAAATGTGACAGCACACAAAATATCAGCGATATATTCTAACTACTCCAAATATCAGCAGTATACATTTCAGCAGCATTGAAGAAACTGCGTTCTATACAGGCAAACAGTGTTCAGTCAGTCAGTCAGTCAGTGTAATCCCACGACAAGCAGAACAATGGTAGATGGTAGCTCGCGCAGGAATGTGGGTCCATTCAGCACCCGACACAAACACACTCAACGCCGCATAGTCGCGCATGCAAGTGTATGGAGGCAGGATAACATCATCACTCGGTGAATGATGGTTCCTCGAGGTTCACAGATAATGGGAGAACGAATGAAAGAACGAACGAGAGAAAGAGAGCACACAACCTCTCCAGATATCACCACCATTCACCAGTTGTTCCCGAGTGTAAACAAAATTCCTGTTCGATGCAAATAAGCATTTTGAAGACGAGATTTGCGAAATAATACAAATGTATTCACTAGTTACATTAACACATGTACACATTATCTCGAAATTACACTGAATTTAGCTCAAACATATTTTGCTGTATAAATGTATCTCATTTGGGAGTCAGTTGAGAATTGGAGCACTAAACACGTGATTTTTCTGTGAAACAACCTCCGGCAGGATTCAGTGAAAGGAAATATAATATTGTCTTCTGCCATGTCGACCTCAACATGAGTTAAGAGTAGGACAGTGAGGAAACATTACTGTAGGACAGTGATGAAACAGTACTGTAGAACAGTGATGAAACAGTTCTGTAGAACAGTGATGAAACAGTACTGTAGGACAGTGAGGAAACAGTACTGTAGGACAGTGATGAAACAGTACTGTAGAACAGTGATGAAACAGTACTGTAGAACAGTGATGAAACAGTACTGTAGGACAGTGAGGAAACAGTGCAGAACAGTGAGGAAACAGTACTGTAGAACAGTGATGAAACAGTACTGTAGAACAGTGAGGAAACAGTACTGTAGAACAGTGAGGAAACAGTACTGTAGAACAGTGAGGAAACAGTACTGTAGAACAGTGATGAAACAGTACTGTAGGACAGTGATGAAACAGTACTGTAGAACAGTGATGAAACAGTACTGTAGAACAGTGATGAAACAGTGCAGAACAGTGATGAAACAGTACTGTAGGACAGTGAGGAAACATTACTGTAGAACAGTGAGGAAACAGTACTGTAGGACAGTGAGGAAACAGTACTGTAGAACAGTGATGAAACAGTACTGTAGGACAGTGAGGAAACAGTACTGTAGAACAGTGATGAAACAGTACTGTAGAACAGTGATGAAACAGTGTAGAACAGTGATGAAACAGTGCAGAACAGTGATGAAACAGTACTGTAGGACAGTGAGGAAAGAGTACTGTAGAACAGTGATGAAACAGTGTAGAACAGTGATGAAACAGTGCAGAACAGTGATGAAACAGTACTGTAGAACAGTGAGGAAACAGTACTGTAGGACAGTGATGAAACAGTACTGTAGGACAGTGATGAAACATTACTGTAGAACAGTGAGGAAACAGTACTGTAGGACAGTGATGAAACAGTACTGTAGGACAGTGATGAAACAGTACTGTAGGACAGTGAGGAAACAGTACTGTAGAACAGTGATGAAACAGTGTAGAACAGTGATGAAACAGTACTGTAGGACAGTGAGGAAACAGTACTGTAGAACAGTGAGGAAACAGTACTGTATAACAGTGATGAAACAGTACTGTAGAACAGTGATGAAACAGTACTGTAGAACAGTGAGGAAACAGTACTGTAGAACAGTGATGAAACAGTACTGTAGAACAGTGAGGAAACAGTACTGTAGGACAGTGATGAAACAGTACTGTAGAACAGTGAGGAAACAGTGTAGGACATTGAGGAAACAGTACTGTAGGACATTGAGGAAACAGTACTGTAGAACAGTGATGAAACAGTGTATAACAGTGAGGAAACAGTACTGTAGAACAGTGAGGAAACAGTGTATAACAGTGATGAAACAGTACTGTAGAACAGTGATGAAACAGTACTGTAGAACAGTGATGAAACAGTACTGTAGGACAGTGAGGAAACAGTACTGTAGGACAGTGATGAAACAGTACTGTAGAACAGTGAGGAAACAGTACTGTAGAACAGTGATGAAACAGTACTGTAGAACAGTGATGAAACAGTACTGTAGAACAGTGAGGAAACAGTACTGTAGAACAGTGATGAAACAGTACTGTAGAACAGTGATGAAACAGTACTGTAGAACAGTGAGGAAACAGTACTGTAGAACAGTGAGGAAACAGTACTGTAGAACAGTGATGAAACAGTACTGTAGAACAGTGATGAAACAGTGTAGAACAGTGATGAAACAGTACTGTAGGACAGTGAGGAAACAGTACTGTAGAACAGTGATGAAACAGTACTGTAGAACAGTGATGAAACAGTACTGTAGAACAGTGATGAAACAGTACTGTAGAACAGTGATGAAACAGTGTAGAACAGTGAGGAAGCAGTACTGTAGAACAGTGATGAAACAGTACTGTAGGACAGTGATGAAACAGTGTAGAACAGTGAGGAAACAGTACTGTAGAACAGTGATGAAAGAGTACTGTAGGACAGTGATGAAACAGTACTGTAGAACAGTGAGAAAACAGTACTGTAGAACAGTGATGAAACAGTACTGTAGAACAGTGATGAAACAGTGTAGAACAGTGATGAAACAGTACTGTAGAACAGTGATGAAACAGTGTAGAACAGTGATGAAACAGTACTGTAGAACAGTGATGAAACAGTACTGTAGAACAGTGATGAAAGAGTACTGTAGGACAGTGATGAAACAGTACTGTAGAACAGTGAGGAAACAGTACTGTAGAACAGTGATGAAACAGTACTGTAGGACAGTGATGAAACAGTACTGTAGAACAGTGATGAAACAGTACTGTAGAACAGTGATGAAACAGTGTAGAACAGTGATGAAACAGTACTGTAGAACAGTGATGAAACAGTACTGTAGAACAGTGAGGAAACAGTACTGTAGGACAGTGAGGAAACAGTACTGTAGGACAGTGAGGAAACAGTACTGTAGGACAGTGATGAAACAGTACTGTAGAACAGTGATGAAAGAGTACTGTAGGACAGTGATGAAACAGTACTGTAGAACAGTGAGGAAACAGTACTGTAGAACAGTGATGAAACAGTACTGTAGAACAGTGATGAAACAGTGTAGAACAGTGATGAAACAGTACTGTAGAACAGTGATGAAACAGTGTAGAACAGTGATGAAACAGTACTGTAGAACAGTGATGAAACAGTGTAGAACAGTGATGAAACAGTACTGTAGAACAGTGATGAAACAGTGTAGAACAGTGATGAAACAGTACTGTAGAACAGTGATGAAACAGTGTAGAACAGTGATGAAACAGTACTGTAGAACAGTGATGAAACAGTACTGTAGAACAGTGATGAAAGAGTACTGTAGGACAGTGATGAAACAGTACTGTAGAACAGTGAGGAAACAGTACTGTAGAACAGTGATGAAACAGTACTGTAGAACAGTGATGAAACAGTACTGTAGAACAGTGATGAAAGAGTACTGTAGGACAGTGAGGAAACAGTACTGTAGAACAGTGAGGAAACAGTACTGTAGAACAGTGATGAAAGAGTACTGTAGGACAGTGATGAAACAGTACTGTAGAACAGTGATGAAACAGTACTGTAGAACAGTGATGAAACAGTACTGTAGAACAGTGATGAAACAGTACTGTAGGACAGTGAGGAAACAGTACTGTAGAACAGTGATGAAACAGTACTGTAGGACAGTGAGGAAACAGTACTGTAGGACAGTGAGGAAACAGTACTGTAGGACAGTGATGAAACAGTACTGTAGAACAGTGATGAAACAGTACTGTAGAACAGTGATGAAACAGTACTGTAGAACAGTGATGAAACAGTGTAGAACAGTGATGAAACAGTACTGTAGAACAGTGATGAAACAGTGTAGAACAGTGAGGAAACAGTACTGTAGAACAGTGATGAAACAGTGTAGAACAGTGATGAAACAGTACTGTAGGACAGTGAGGAAACAGTACTGTAGAACAGTGATGAAAGAGTACTGTAGGACAGTGATGAAACAGTACTGTAGAACAGTGATGAAACAGTACTGTAGGACAGTGATGAAACAGTACTGTAGAACAGTGATGAAACAGTACTGTAGAACAGTGATGAAACAGTGTAGAACAGTGATGAAACAGTACTGTAGAACAGTGATGAAACAGTACTGTAGAACAGTGAGGAAACAGTACTGTAGGACAGTGAGGAAACAGTACTGTAGGACAGTGATGAAACAGTACTGTAGAACAGTGAGGAAACAGTGTATAACAGTGATGAAACAGTACTGTAGAACAGTGAGGAAACAGTACTGTAGGACAGTGAGGAAACAGTACTGTAGGACAGTGAGGAAACAGTACTGTAGGACAGTGAGGAAACAGTGTATAACAGTGATGAAACAGTACTGTAGAACAGTGATGAAACAGTACTGTAGAACAGTGATGAAACAGTACTGTAGAACAGTGATGAAACAGTACTGTAGAACAGTGATGAAACAGTACTGTAGAACAGTGATGAAACAGTACTGTAGAACAGTGAGGAAACAGTACTGTAGAACAGTGATGAAACAGTACTGTAGAACAGTGATGAAACAGTACTGTAGAACAGTGATGAAACAGTACTGTAGAACAGTGATGAAACAGTACTGTAGGACGGTGTGACTGACCTGTTCATGGGTGGCCTGAAGTTCGAGGATGCGGAACTCTTGTAGCTCGTTCAGTTCTGCCATTTCGTGCAGTCGTTGTCGCAATCTTCGTTGGCGTCGTTGCATTCGACACAGACAGTGGGTCAGTTGCAGGTTGTCGGCGGTGAGTGCGTGCTTCTTCACGAGCAGCTCGGTCACATGTTGGTCACCATGTTCCGCTGATGCAGCAGAAGCGAGCTGCAAATCGTGAATTAGTGACTGCACACCACAACAACACGTACCAAGTTGGCATCTATCTGCTGTTTGCTGACTATGACATCCAACTAGATGTTAGTATAGCCAAACAGTATATTTAAACGTTTGCAACTGAGAATATACCGAATATATTGTAAGTGATAATCTGCTTATCAGGAACTGTATTAGAACGCAGCTCAGTAGATCAGCTCAATCGACCCAACTGTAATGTCTGATGTTATATGAGAACAACTGCTTGAACAAATGATTGTCGATAGAATTAGGATAATATGCACAGAACAATACACCACTGACATATTTACACACGCATACACAGTTGCAGAGCTCAGATTATATACACATGCACGTTAAATTTAGGTTAGGGCAGAGGTTCCCAAACTGGGGTCCCCGGACCCCTGGGGGTCCATGAGAAGGTTCTAGGGGGTCCGCTACTTCTCCCGTCAACCTCAGGAGAGAGGATAGAAGTTACCCGTTTTCTTTCACTTTGGTGACATCAAACCCCGCATTTATCAACTGTGTAGGAGCCATCAAGCTCATCCAACCCACTGAACAAGATATGTTTGATAGCTTTTGTGCTTAATTCTGGACTTATTTTATGAAGGTATTTCGTTTTTTTGGTTATCTGTGTGACAGTTCATGCTGTAATTATCTATCTATTCTGGCTGTTTCTACCAATTTTACTTTTTATTGAATTTAAAACGAAAAAAATATTGAAAGTATTTCAAATGTTTATTTTCTTCGTGTTATGTTTCTTCGTGTAGGAATATGCAAATAGTAAATTTACTGCATTGTAATCATATAATGGGTACCTTGGTATGGTAATAGTAACTTCTGATTGGCTGGGGGTCCTCGGATGGGACTTAAATATCTGGGGGGTCCTTAGCATGGTAAAGTTTGGGAACCTCTGGGTTAGGGTACCTTCGCTACAATGTTAAAAATAAATAAATGATACTTGACGTTAATAGGAGCTCAAATTATCTCGGAATTCAATGCTAGAGTTATGTTGAATGTGTATTTTCTTGCCTGAGCTGCTAGAAGGTCATTCTCGAGTCGCGACATGTCAGGTCGACCGGTGCAGTTCAGTCGGGTCACCAGCATGTCATTGACCTGTCGCACCAGATCATCATGCTCCAGCTATCAACAGCAGAAACATGAGTCACTGATTGTGCAACGGTGCCATTTCCAGTTGGAGTCATTCTACAATATTATTATAAGCATTTTTTAACTCGAGCAATTCAGCATATGAACAGTGGAGTTTTGGCAAGAAATCAGGAATTATAAATGACTACCTGGTCGAAATTGACAGAGACAAAATCCACCGACACATCACTGTCTGGCGTCATGATGATCGGAGGGCGATCTGAATTTGAACATTTCCAATTGAGCAATTCCTCATCTTCCCTCACGACTGGCAAACAATCTTCCTGCATCTGAAAACAAACAATACTCGTATAAAGATAACAAACAACATGACAGTAACAACACAACAGTAACAACACAACAGTAGCAGCACAACAGTAACAGTACAACAGTGGCAGAACAACAGTAGCAGAACAACAGTAACAGAGCAACAGTAAGAGCACAACAGTAACAGTACAACAGTGGCAGAACAACAGTAGCAGAACAACAGTAACAGAGCAACAGTAAGAGCACAACAGTAACAGTACAACAGTAACAGTATAACAGTAACAGTATAACAGTAACAACACAACAGTATCAACACAACAGTAACAGTATAACAGTAACAGTATAACAGTAACAACACAATAGTAACAACATAACAGTAACATTATAACAGTAACAGTATAACAGTAACAGCACAACAGTAACAACACAACAGTAACAACACAACAGTAACAACACAACAGTAGCAGCACAACAGTAACAGTACAACAGTAGCAGAACAACAGTAGCAGAACAACAGTAACAGAACAACAGTAAGAGCACAACAGTAACAACACAACAGTAGCAGCACAACAGTAACAGCACGACAGTAACAGCACGACAGTAACATAACAACAGTAAGAACACATTAGGCAAGTGTTAGGCGGCCTGTTTGAAAGTGTTGTAGACTGAGCAGCAGAATGAGCCACTCCCCCAGCCAGCTTGATAGTGGCACGACCATTAGCTGAGTCGTTTTCACCAGCCGCTTCAACGACGTCTATAAGGGCGTCTTGACAACACTGTGAGTTACACAGGGAAAGAGTGAGGGTGCCGGGGAATTTGGGCAGCGCATGTGAGGCAGTGTGGAGAAGCAGCCGTCAAAGACAGGGCCGGCAATCAGAGATAGAGATAGGGTGGAGACAACTGGGACTGGCCAGCGAGCCAGGCCGACGAGAAGGCGCTATTTCATCCAACAATCAATTGGAGTCCCGTTGTTGGGAACTGTACATAAAGTTACACCCCATCAGACAAGCCATGGTCGCAAAAAAGTCCATCAATTAAGATCGGCGGTCTTAATGACACACAATCGTCCGATAAAAACACGTTATTGTGGAGAAAGTCACGATAGAAGTGAAGTTCTCACGATTCGCCGACCTTTTATAGACGTTCAATCATGATTGTCCTCTGTTTGCTGATTAATTATCACACGAGGTCTCACAAACGAACTGTCACGTGTATTCAGCGTGGAAAACCAACATGGAACTTTTGCATTATCAACTTCTACACTAACTCCATCACATCAGC
>OU696582.1:570000-572500 GCA_916048095.2 Sacculina carcini | reverse complement strand
AGAAACCAAATCTGCTCTATGGTGTAATTTAGCATCTAATGCCAACTCATTAGTTTCTATTCTTATCCTTTAATCTTATTCTTTTTCTTTTTATCAGTATTAAACTATCATTTTCAATATTTCAAATTTAGATTAACCGTTAAAGAAAATAATTATCCACATAATTCCCAGCAGCCAGTCATTAAACATTATAGTCTTGTTAATCATTCAATTCTCTCTCATCACTTTCTAAATCAGTGGTTCCAAACCTTTTCTCCCTGATTCCCCACTTCTTAATGAGCCATCTCTTCATTTTACACACAACAGCGCTGATAAATTCAATAAATTCAGTTGTTTCATCAAAGTAAATGTCAATATGTCCTTAGAAGCAGAATAAACGAATTTGAATTGATAAAAACACACATAGTTGTCCTGTTCTGTCCGACCTTTAGCTTGCCACTTGACAACTCTTCCATTCTCCGTCAGTGGAGAATTCCCCACACACATGTTTAGAACCACAGGTCTAAGCGATTCTATATGTAAACTCAGTTGATAAAACACGAGCTTACATACATTGCACTCGCCATATCACTTCAAAATCACATATTCTCTCCTACTGCAATTATTACACTGAACTTTTTCCTCGTTTACTCTCTATCATTCGTGTTCCTTGATCAACAATATGATGTTAATTTACCTTGGCTGCATCGCTGATCTTATCTGAATGTAATTAAAAAATGGAAATGGATTTTGAGCCGGTTCTCAGTGTGCTCGTTTAAGCTCACGATCGTTTAGTTTGTGCAACATGCACGTGCATTGCAAGTGTCCTTGATGTCTGCACGCCATCATTTTTCTTCATGATAAAATGTCATCATTTTGCAAGATAATTTACATGTCAAACACGGCATTGCACTGACCGAACATCTGCTGTGTGTGTGTATGTGTATGTGTGTGTGTGTTTGCAAACATACATATATCACCAGGGTGCAATGATGATATATGAACGATGTTTATAAGCAATTAGAGTGCATGACAGACACACTCAGCTATACAGCATTTGAGAGAGTGCCTATTTGATTACTATTTGATTCGGCTACAATGTTAGTTCAATGCCAAATATCAAGCGATCTACAATAATATCTTGATATATTAACTCTTCCTTTTTTAACTCTGTTTCTCACACTTTTTAGCTCTATTAGCTCACCCTTTTTTCAATCTGTTTCTCTTTATAATTCTTTACTTTTCGAACTCTCTTTCTCTGTTCATATTGTATGTGCTACCAGTACAAGGGGCCACCGCAGGGTGGTAATAATGCTTGCACTCTTTCCATGCTACTGGATTTGCCTGTAATAAATAATAGCAATAATAATAATAATAATATTCATTGCTGTCATGCACAATGTGAAGTTCATCCCGCCAACCGTTCCTGATATCTGATACTGATAAGAAACGCAGTATAATGCTCGAGAACAACTCTGAATGCTGAATTCAAGAACTGGCACTACAGGAAACAAATACACACACACACACACACAAACACATACATTCATGCACATGGGTACACACAGCAAGAGAGAGGGAGAAGTATGACGCACTCGCACGTGGTGACAGGCAAAGTGACACGAGATGTCACGTGTCATGACACGTGACTGTTCAACGTGTTTCTCGACCCACTTACACACACACACACACACACACATACACACACACACACACATACATACATACACACTAGCTACGTTGACACCGCAAAATTGTGTATTGTAGCTTGTTGATGACATGTAGCTGGCCTGTGATTGCTGAAACATCATCTCTTCCTCTCTCTTTATCCCTCTCTCTCTCTATCTTCCCCCGCTTGCTCTTGCTTTCTGTGTGTGCATGTGTGATGGCTGTCATCACATTCATATTCATACTGCCGATAATAATTTCGCCACATTTATGCTATAAATCTTGAATTTTATGCCAAAATCTGAGAATAAGTGTATGAATATATGAACGTATAATTTTTTGTATATTTTGTATTTGTTCATAAAACTGTTCCCACAAATAAATGGTTCTTCTAAAATGCGGTCGAATTAAAACACTGAATGTTATAAAAAAGTTATAATGAGGTTATATAGGTTATAATGAGGTAATAAGGGTTATAATGAGGTTTTAAAGGTTATAATGAGGTAATAAAACAGCATTGTTTCGTATCAGTCGATATTTCTTCCTACCTGAGCATGGACTATTTTAAACTCAACAAGACAGAACGATATGGGAGAGAGAGAGAGAGAGAGTGAAAGATAGAGTGAGGTGTTTCCACGGCGCATGAGAGGGCAGCAAGCATTAATAGCGGAATTCCGTGAGAAAATGGAGCACATGAAGGAGTATCAACCTTTACACCACGGTAATTAACGGTACCTACCCTGATTGTAGCCCAGTATACGTAGATGCGTGTGTGTGTATGTGTGTGTGTATGTGTGTGTGTATGTGTGTGTGTGTATGTGTGTGTGTATGTGTGTGTATGTGTGTGTGTATG
>OU696582.1:557500-565000 GCA_916048095.2 Sacculina carcini | reverse complement strand
ATCAACAGCATGAAAACCTTTATGAGCTGACGAGGGTGATTTCAAGACTTCATATAGCACACTGTACCCTACTATAAAACGTTTGATTAAAAGAGATTTGATAGCTGAACCGACATAGCGGATTATTCACGTGTGACCACCCGACTCAGCAGAAAAGCGAGCGTTTCCACCTAATAAACTCCCCTGTACGACTGGCAGGTGAGGTGCACATGTGAGTCATAGCACGAGACGGTAATGAGGTGTCTGGCTATCAGATGAGTGTCGGTGTGTGTGCGCGTGAGAGCGGCGTGACAGAAAGGTGCTTGACAATCTGGTTTATGTGAGTCCAGTGTGTGAGAGACTGCGTATTGCCTGATATCATCTTGTAATTAATCTGACCAACGTCACGGTCGCTCACACAAACCGCCGTATTAACCGCCGTCCAGCCAGGAATAGTTGAAATATGTAGCCCTGCCTGTGTTAAGAGTGTGTAATTTTGGTTAAAGATCATCTGGGACGGTCGAGCCTGTGCTATTTGTGCATGCCAAATATGGTCATTTGATTCGGCTGTATTTTATTCTCAAATACATTCTGAATCGATGTGAATTTTCACTTGATCGACGGCTCAAAAAACGGCTCAACCAACAATACACACCGGCTCACAGTCACCATTATTGTAAAGTCACCATTGTCACCGTCATTCAGGCTCGCTATTTCCTCCACTATCACCTTCAACCTCACGTTCACACGGTGTGACACATCTACGACACATTGACAATAGCACAAACACATGCCAGCATTCACAAACAGACAAACAGACAGACAACAATTCAACATACAGATCTCACGTATACGCACGTATTTTTATAAGCCATTATGTTGTTTGTGATTCATCACAAACTGAGTATGTAAAAAATCCATATCGCGTACAATTTAAATTCAGCAAGAATTTAGCTACTGAGTATGAATAAAAAAAATAAAGTGTTGAGTCATATTTCACGGGAAATATATTCAAACAATTCCGCCGTGTTATTGATCGCAGTTTTTCTATTTTTTCATTGTTTCTTCAACACGTCGCAATTTCCCTCTGTTGTTTAGCATTGCGTTTAGTCAACAATATTGACACACGTCGCTGAACAACAAATTCTGCACATTCTGCACACAAGCACACACACACACACACACTTTCAAGCTGCGAGTCAGTAAGAGAGAATATAAATTGCCCAAGCTTGAAAAAGTCCCTCATGTTTTGTGCAACAATATGACTGCTTCATACCAATGAGATCTGACCGCTGCATTGATGCATTGCAATGACACACAGCCACAACTCAACATTATGCCCATACGTGCAAAACACAACTCATACGTCGATTTGTCATACAAAACGGTGAGGTATATCACACGTGTCATCACCGCTTCATCTAACCGTCTTTTTCTGCCAATATCTACACTCCGTGTGTATGTGTGTGTGTTTGTGTTTATATATGTGTGTGTGTGTGTGTTTGTGTTTATATATGTGTGTGTGTGTTTGTGTTTATATGTGTGTGTGTGTGTTTGTGTTTATATATATGTGTGTGTGTGTTTGTGTTTATATGTGTGTGTGTGTGTTTGTGTTTATATATATATATATGTGTGTGTGTGTGTGTGTGTGTGTGTGTGTGTGTGTGTGTGTGTGTGTGTGAGTGTGTGTGTGTGTGTGTGTGTATGTGAGAGTGTTTGTGTGTTGTGGTTTTGTCTTGTACGAGTATATGTATGATGTGGTTATGTATACTTGTGCAGTTATATGTATATATATATATATATATATATATATATATATATATATATATATATATATATATATATATATATATATATATATATTATACAGTTACCAAGGTTTATAAGGCCTACCAACAAGCAGCTAATTATTATTATTATTATTACTAATTACAGGCAAGTCCAGTAGCATGGGGGAAGATTGCAAGCACTATTACCACCCTGCGGTGGCCTCATGTACCGGAAGCCTTCCAACCTAATCTTCCAATCTATACTTGACAGAAATGAGATGTATAATAATGCCACATGAAACACGTAGATATAGCGCAGAATAAACAGAGATACGAGCATATATTGTGCCGGTGAGGGAAAAGACAACCGAACACTCAGCATTGTTCTGACACCGTGTTGTGTTGTGTTGTAGGCAAAGCTCGCATTCTCACACACTTCAAACAACACACAACAGATTGATTGAACGCACGATATACGGGCTTTATACTAGCTGAACTGAGCTAATCCAGGTGAATGTGTACGATGATATGCTCCAGGAGAAAGGCCACACAACTACAGCAGCATGCAATGTTTGCAATGTGAGGCGAGCAGCGAGATTGCATGCCAGCGTATCCTTGACCGACACCCTGACAGCAGGCACTACTAATTGTGTGCCTCTCAGCTGGGCTGTTTATCAGTCGAAAAGCAGCACAGGAAGATAAGGAGAACATTTGCACACCGTTGAAATGGAAGACATTCAAATGATGGTCGTCCAAAAAAATAAGTTTATATTTCAATAAAATTCGCTAATATCATGAGAATATTGGTCGAAAACAATTGAACAACGAATATATAACATTTATATTACGGCAGCACCTTGATAAACGATATCAATCAAACTCCTATACCTGACCTATCATCATGACCTATCATCCTGACCTATCATCATGACCTATCATCATGACCTATCATCATGACCTATCATCTTGACCTATCATCGTGACCATAATCCTGACCATAATCCTGACCATAATCCTGACCATAATCCTGACCGAGGCACCGAGGTGATCATGCAATTTCCCACGCTACTCATTGTTTCTGCTTCCCTTTCAATCTCTCTTTCTATCTGTTTCTATGCGCGTGTGTCAGCAATTTGGTCTGTGGTTGTGGTTAATCATCTATGGTCAATCTTGAACCACACCGGTTCTCTATCTTCACCAACCCCCTCTCTCTCTCTCTCTCCTTTCTTTCATTCTCTACATGCAAGTGACTGTAAGTGGGTCCATGTGCCAGCGTTCAGTGTGCAGTGTGTGTGTGTGTGTGTGTGTGTGTGTGTGTGTGTGTGTGTGCATGTTTGTGTGTGTGTGTGTGCATGTTTGTGTGTGTGTGTGTGTGTGTGCAGGTGAAGTGCGCTAGCAAAAAGCACCGGCACTGGCACACAAAAAGCAGAAATCAATCATGGAAGCGGCCTGAAAAACGCGACGTTTTGCCGATTGCTGTTTGATTGGACGGCGTTTTGTTCATGGCAGGTGTGAGCTGACCTGGGCCAAATAGAGGTCAAATATTTTTGTCCCATATTGACCACAATCAGTGAATAACAATCAGCTATAAGCAAGCACATAGAACATTCATAATAAAACAGCACAATTCACGTCGAATTATGCAAATACCTGAATTAATATTTAATTCCTTCCCTCCTTGGTATAAATTTCTATATTATCAAATTAAGAGAAACATATATAGATTATCACTTATGTATTCTATTCAGCAATTTTCGGGGGGTAACAGGAGAGGTGACATAAAAATATGTTTTAGTTTAGCCAAATATATCAATATTGATGACCTTTGGTAAAAGTGGTAACCTGATTAATGTGACATGCTAAAATGGGTAACAAGTTGGAACAAAGTTTGGGAGCCACTGGACTATAAGTTGGCATGGTTTTAATGTCGCTGTTTCATTTTCAATAGCGAGAGTTGTGTAGATTAAGCTGGCACGTGTATTTGACACGAATAATCCTGAACAGTTGAGTGTAAACGCTAATAACTTTCAGTGTAATTATTAGCAATAATGAGAGCAATGGTACATCAAGATAGAGATGTGATACGCCTCCTATCATCATAGCACACATGGTGTTCAGACATGCAATGAACGCATTTTCAATCAAGAAGCAACATTGCACGGTGGAAGGTGATTGCAAGGTTGATGAGAGGCCGAGATATTATCAACAAAATGCACGTGCGTGCCTTGAAGCGCGTGCTTGCGTGTCCATCAAGTTCTGCCTGGACGCCAGGTCTATTAGACTAGCTCATACAGACACACAGGCCAGCATATTAACGCCAGTCTGGTTAAAGTGGCTGGTTGTGAAGAGCGGTGCCGCGACCGAGCCACTCGCCTGCCTCCGCTGCCCACACACGGCACGAGCTAACAGTGAAAGTGCGCCAATAACGCACACACAGAGCGTGCACGAGCGCTCGAGCGATGTGAGGCCTCGTCCAGATGAGCAAGTCGTGAGCCAGCACGTGAGCCGCCGATCTGTGCTTTTCCAGTCTCGGATAATACCATTTCACGCGCTCTCGCTGTTCCTCCAGCCAGTTATTCGTGGAGCCTTTCACTTGCATGGTCACAAGAACACTACAGCTCGGTGTATCAGCCGGGATAAGTGTAGCATCGCGGCGATGACAAGAAACATGACGAAAAACTTCACGTCGCTCGATAAATCCAGCATTTTCAATACATGTGTTGGCTGTCATATTAATCTGCATGTTTTGTGTGCTTCAAGCATTGCTCAACATCACAACTGTACTTTGTCTCGAGTATTTCACTCATTTTGCTTGGGATTCTATAATTGTGATGTGTGACAAGAAAAGCGGATTTGTCACAGAAGATTTTCAAATATCACAGGCGACACTATGTTTGCTTGAACCGTTGGAGGTTCTTGTAGGAGGCACGTAAGGGAAGGTGTCATGTGACACTAGCAAGAAGACACGCAGCAGACCGAGTCATGTCCTGAATAAGAGCAGCATGGCCCGCCCACCTGTCCCTCCTGGCTGTGATGTCAGTGGTGGGTGGCAGAAGTCGGCCATCAGAGCGGCGGGAGGCGTCACGTGCTGCGACCTGTCACCACTCGACGTCATAATCAGCTGCGGTCAAGCGCCGGGGTCATTGAACCGGCCGTCTCACAGACGACTCGGCCATTCTAACAGCTGACAGCGCACGATTTTGCGTGTATTTGAAAGTCCGTGCGCGCGTGCGGTGCAGAGCAATGATGAATAACTTGACGACGAATGAACGGCAAAATTGGCGTGGGGAGTAACGGTGCTGGAAGAAGCGATGTTGACAGAGTCCAGGTAATAGCTCTTGGACAGATATGCACGCACGAATGAGCCCCTATCCCGGTATATCGCCCGCAATTGATATGACAGTTGTGCAGACCGTGACAGAGTCGCGTGCATCAACAACTACTGCACTTCTCATTGACCAATCTCATCAGGTATTTGATCTATTACTGATACCGGAGCTTCCTTAGCAGCAGGACATGGCTACACATAACGGCAGCGGCGTTATTCTGCTCAGAAAGACGATGACTCAATAAAACTCAAACAACAAAATGAATCGTATGTTCGATAAAACAGCGCTCACGTATTTGCTAGGGGAGTTTGTCATTTGCGTAATGAAGTTATGTTAGTCTCATATTCTGTTACAATTACTTATGTTTTTATCTATTTTCATTTTATTTATCTCCATTTTTTTAATAAATAAATGTGAAATAAATGAATGAATTTTCTACTTCTTTTCTCACATCTTGATATCGTGTACTGTTGTTTCTCATTGTTGTCTCTTTCGCGCTTGTTTCTATGTGAGCGCTATACAAATACATTGTTGTTGTTGTTTTTGTTGTTGTTGTTGAATGAAATATTCCTCCGACATCATTGCAAAACTATCATTACTATTTCCACACCGAGTTTCAAGAATAACATCAATGTGTTCCAGCACGGATAAGTTTACATATATTTGATCAGTTAAGTAATATTTCTACTTTCTGGAAATAGGCAAATGAGTTCGACCATACTGTGCAATGTTGGTCTAGGCTAAATGTGTAAGTATTCAAGAACATTAAAAATACTAATTTATAAAAAACGCTTAAAAACGCGTCTATATTTTTCATAGATTTTTGGTTAGGTTAGGTTTAGCGTTCTAATGTAATGTGCTGCCTTTGCAGGAGGCGAGGGACTGGAAGAAATTCGTTAAATCAAATTTTATAAATCTAAAGTTCTTGATTCCTTACACATTTAGCGCCAACCTGCAATGGTCCGAATATACTGTGTTGGATAGCAGCAAATAAACCTGCTCTAATTCATTGAATGCTCTAATAAACCTATCTTATCACCAGCCACTCAGATGTACACAGAAGTCATGAGCAACACAGGTATATCCCATCCTGCTAATACAGTGCCCCCCAACCATTTCCACCTCGTACCAGGTAGCGCAATGCTCTCTTGATTATCAGAATGCGTAACATTTTTCTATAAGCCTCTCCATTACGCCAAAAAAATAGCTAAATTACCCCGAGAGGGTAAATTGTTAGTGTTTTTGCTCTGTCAGTTAATCATGCATTCATCTTCCTCAATACATTGCATTTGGACTCCGTGGTGTAGTGGTAGTGCACCCGCCTCACAAGCGGGAGATCCGTGGTTCAAAACCCAGCGGAGGAGAATTTCTTTGGGCGAATTCTATAATTCAACAGTCCCTGTCCACCCAGCAGTAAATGATGGTACCAGATATCAGTCATGTGTTGTGTCATGCATTCTGGGGAGGTGGTCCTCTCTAATATGTATTTCGTCTTTGTGGCGTCATAGCGTGGAGAGGGTTGGTTCTGCGGTGGCAGCGAGCTGCATGGGGCAGGCCTGTGTGTTCATAAGCTTCGGCTTCTTCCCTTGTAGCAGCTGTCATTTAAGCCTTTAACCTTTAACCTGAGCAGATATGAAGGAGCTGGCAGTGCGAGAGCTTCATTGAACAGTTCAACACGACATTCTATAGAGCCGGTTCCGCCTAATACAATCCAGTTTCTGTGAAGCGAGGTGGCCTCAACGAGCGCTGGTGCCCAGTTCTGCTATCAAGAGCCAATCTAAATACTAAACAGATACAAGCGAAGTGCATAATTCTGACACCACCATCAGGACACCGAAAATCTGCCAAATATATTTTTGACAGTTCAAGCCAGCGGTGTTTTAGCCATTTTTCTTTTATTCCTCACTTTTCCATCGGACGAAAATTGTGCACAACCAGTGGTAAATTTCTGGTATTAAATATTTTATATATTTTCGCTTACTTTTGACATTGTGATTTGCAATAAATATCACGTGAATAATAATAATAAAATAACAAAACAGTAAATTATTGATACGGCCATTTTTAGCTTTCCTGGCAGGTATGTCGTGCCGTATACACTCCCAATATTCTCTCTCATACCTGTTCAGACCGCGCATACGTCACTCGACAATATGACAAACATTATCTCCAGCCAACTGTCAGGTCCTGATTGTACATGCCTGAAATGCCTTCATCTCTCCACCTTTCACGTTTCTCCCATCTGTCATTGTGAGTACGTGTCAGTGTGTGTGTGTCAGTGTGTGTGTCAGTGTGTGTGTGTGTGTGTGTGTGTGTATGTGTGTGTATGTGTGTGTCAGTGTATGGACGGTCACATTTTGAGTCATACCCAACATGATTAGAATCTGGTCAGGCTTGTATATGAGAGTAATAGTGACAGTACA
>OU696582.1:520000-552500 GCA_916048095.2 Sacculina carcini | reverse complement strand
GTGTGCATGTGTGCATGTATGTATGTGTATGTGAATGTGTTCCCGTGTGCACAGTCGAGGGTAATATGTTAAAATCAATTAGACAAGTTAGTGAAGCAGCCCATGCGTTGCGACTACGTCGGTCGATTAAGACAGGTGAACGCCAGTGTTGTGTCGACCACTGATGAAAGGTGGAGATGAACACGTGACATTGTGACCTCAGCACACTGTCCCGCCTGTGATTCAACTCTGTCGAACAATGAGAGTACTAGCACGATGCTCGCACTGTGTCTTCAATGAGCCAGCCAAGACACTCAACATCATCAAGGAGTGAACGTTTAAAGAAAGAACAAAAGACGAGTAGTAATCACAGAGCAGAGGTCATCATTGATTGGGCTGGCCACGTGCTGGCCACGTGCGTCGCTATTTCGTAATGTTTCTGCTTGTTGTCGGTGATTATCTGACCCTTGCACTAGAAACGCTCGTTTCATTGACTCATCACCTCACAGGCTAATATTGGGGCTGCCATTCACTGCATTGCTCTGTGTGTGTGTGTCTGCTGTAAAACGTACACCGTTCATGCAGAAATTGCAAATGTCTCATGCAATGATCGTAAGTGGTTTTTCCGCAGGCAGGCAATGAGTCAGCGATGAAGAGGGGTGTTTGTAGCCAGTTCTGTTAGTGACCGAATGTGAGAATATTAATCAATAACGCAAAACTGCCCAGCTGCTGGGCGAAATTGTTGAGAACAAAAAAATTTATAAAATAAACCTGCGTATAATCAACTGAAGAAGACAATTAGAATAGCTCGATTAAGTGAGAGAAGTGCATTAAGCGAACCATCACGAGCGCATAATAATTTCGAGTGTGGTCACAGACCAAATATAGCTAAATATCAAATACTTAAATATCTAATACTACTGAATATTTATTAGTTATTGTCACAAACACATTTCCACAAAAACGTCTATGATAATTTTAATATTTTTATATCAGTATTCTGTAATATCCTGATAAAATAATAAAGTAGTAATTAAAAATTCAGCACGTGATTATGGATAAAATCATATGATGTTCTCACCATGGCGGTGATAAATTCAATCAAGACAAGCCGACCTTTCTCTCACACACACACACACACACACACACTGTGTCACCTCATTCACAACACACACACACACACAGATGACACGTGCTCACGTGCGCCACGTGGCTGCACTACTGCACTGGGGCGAGACTGCCGGGCGGTACACTGGCTAGAGTGGAGCAGACCACACGACATCAACACAGGTGTGCTAGAGCAGCGACTACAGCGACATCTGGCGACAAGCTGGGGAACTACACGCCACAAGACACGCTTTTCACATGCGCTTCACACTTGATCAACTTTTTTACGACAAATTTATTCGGTGTGCCTTTGCTCAGCATGTTGTGCACACACACACACACACACACACACACACACAAGCACACACACACAAGCACACACACATACACACACACATGCCAGATTGAACTGAGAAACAGAGAGAACGGTAGAAAGAGAGAGAGAGAGAAAGAGATTAAGCGAAAGCGGCGCTAGACGTCGAATGCTATGTAAATTGTGTGAGTGTGTGTTCGTGTGTATGTGTGTGTGTGTGTGTGTGTGTGTGTGTGTTCGTGTGTGTTCGTGTGTATGTGTGTGTGGCAGCGTTGAGACCGAATGTTGCATGTTCAATGACGCTCCAATCACACGAGCGGCTTGCACATGCACCCTGCAATGACATCACCACGCTTTCCCCCCGGTCATATCATATGCATATCCACGTGTGCCAGTCATGAGTGTATGTGTTTATGAGCGCGTTCACACTGTATGTTGACAGGCGGTTGATTGCACACAGACATACACGGGACCACACGCAAACCCACATTGCTAAACTACTTGCTCACTTGCGGATTAGAAATCAACATGGCACGAGAATTTTTCACAATATAAAAAGACACGAACGTTTGTGTATTTCTTGTTTATGTTTCTTACCGAGCTTGCAATCAGTAAAAATAAGTAAATCTTAGAACTTAATCTGAATTTAGGTCATTTTTTACATTAATATATAATTAAGACATGTTTTGTGCGTGTTAATAGCCTGGAATGAGAGACTAGTTGCTAATGGCTGTCAGAATTCCTGTGAAAAATAAAGAAAAATATGTGTTTATATCCATGCTTTGTTTATTTTCCAGACAAAAAACAATTTTCCTTACAGCAATTTCGAGCTGTATAGCAATCAAGAATCCAGGGGTTGTATGAGAACTGATTTGCTGATTGGAAACCAGTGCCAACGCTGATAAATGTCTAAAAAAACACGGTAATATAAAACTATCACCTAGCGATAAATGGCCAATATATTTTGCCACAGCTACGTTTCCAATGTTCGCCTTTTCTCATGAGCTCTTAAATTGTTTTGCACCATTCATCCAGATGTTTGTGTCTGGATATTTGTGTTCACTGTTTTCTCACGTGCATCGTTATGTCACTGCTGTTTTGTGTATTGTTGTTGAGAATTATAGGGGTTGTATATCACGTGCTTGCTACACGGCGCCACCTACACGTACAACTCATCTATACTAGGTGGCGTTAGCTCATAACACGAAACCTTTATTGTCTGCGTTTGTCAGTGTGTATGTATGTTTGTGTGTATGTATGCATGTGTGTATTGAGCCTATACCTATGTAAGTGTGTGTGTACGTAAATTTCTTTATAATAATCACGTGTTTTTCTGTTTAATGTTTTTATTCATCGTGTACTTAAACTCCAATTATTGTTCGCTTAAATATTATCTATTATTTTAAGCTTATATATTCATTTGTTTTATGCATTTAGTCAATTGATTTTACACAATTTAATTTTAATTTGTGCTTCATTTATTAATTATTCAATTCATTTTTATATATAATTAATTTCAAATGTTTGTCCATTTGTCATTTATTCCAGTACCCAATACCCAGCTAACCTGTGTGTTGCAGAAATGCTTGAGTCCCGTGGTAGTGAGGTAGTGACGCCTCCAGTCATCATTCATGTCATGGTTCAAGTGCACGAAAGTCACGTGACACTCAGTTGAGTCACGTGACTCACTAGCAGCATATCCCCCGTGCCCCGGTGCCTCAGTTAATTCCTGTGTTATGGGCAAATATTATTAATTGTGATAACATCTCGCATATGCACCAAAAATGCATATTAAAACTGTTTTTAAAATTTGGTACTTTTTAAGATACCACAGTTAATTATTGAAGTGCTTGTAAATGACAAGTGTATTATTCCCGCAAGTACCAGCCAGAGAAACTCACGTGTTTTCTCTTTATTCCGCGACTTGTTCGTAGCATTTTCAACTATTTTCACTCGACTTCGCTTCTGAAAAACAAACAAACAACAAATATTGTATATTTGTAATAGAATCCTTAAAATTCTCACCAGATTATGTATTTCACAATGTTTAAAGAAATGATAAAAATGCAAGTTCAAGTTTATTTTTGCGTTGTCATTAAATTTCCAAACTGTATTGTCACTTTGAAGCGTTGAATAATAAAATCAAAAGCAAGTTTAATAAAAGCCGACTAAATTTGACCATATTTAGTTAAATCTAGCGCAAGTATACAATGCGCAAAAATGTTATTTGCAAGATTCAACAGGCCATTTTAGGTGTGTGTGTGTGTGTGTGCTAAATCTAGTATTGAATTGTATTATACGATTCACACACACACACATACACACACACACACACACACACACACACTGACACACACACACACACACTGACACACACACACACACTGAGCGAGTTTTAGCTGAGTTTTTATTGGAGGGTGATTGATACGGTTCAGGAGAGAGATGGATGGGTAGATTGCGTATACCTTGATCTGAAAAAGGCGGTTGACAGAGCACCGCACACCAAGTTATTGTTTCAAATCGAGCATGAAGGAGGGATACATGGAAAGTTGTTGGAATGGATGCGAGACTACTTGAGTGGACGGAAGATGAGAACGATTGTGAAAGGTGAGAAGTCGGCATGGAGGGATGTATTAAGCGGTGTTCCTCAGGGATCGGTGCTCGGGCCGATAATATTCTTGGTTTATATCAATCAAATGACGAAAGGAATAGGAAGTTATGTCAACATGTTTGCGGATGACATGAAGATGTTGAAAAGAGTCACAGATCAAGCCAGCTGTGAGGAATTGCAGGAGGACTTGCATACACTTTCTGAATGGAGTGACAAATGGGGCATGGCTTTTAATGCTAGCAAGTGTCACGTGATGAAATTTCGCAGAAGTGAATGTAGACCGTCGATGTGTTATACGTTGGGTGATCACAGTCTACATACGGTCAACGTTGAACGAGACTTGGGTGTCACAGTTGATCAAACACTGTCGCCGGAGAGGCATATTACAAGAATAGTGAATGCGGTCTTCAGAACAATTAAGAATGTTAGAGCTTCATTTAATCACTTGGATGAAGAGATGATAAGGAAATTGATGAGTATTGTTAGGCCACCATTAGAATACGCTGGAGTAATATGGGCTCCAGCGATTCCATATAACTTATATCTATATATATTCCATATTATCTATATTATTCCATATATATAACCAGCGATTTATATATATAAAACATTCAATTACTGAGTCAATCTTGTGGAAATTGATCTGTTTTAGTGATGATCTGATTGTGATGATCTGTTTTAATCTGAATTGATCTGAATTGATCTGTTTTTGTGATGATCTGATTAGAAATGTTTTAATCCATAACATAAAGGCTTGGAGGGTTAGGTAAATTTACATAATAAAATTCAATACTTAAAAGTAGCAATAATTTTTTATCTTCAAAAAGATTGCCTATGATAAATAGTAAGTTTTAACGTTTTTACCTGAGTAAATTCTACCTTGCATGATACATTTCTATTTAAACAAATCTCCCAGCATTATCCTGTAGGATTTATCACGATGAAAACCAGATGTATCAGGTAATATTTTTCCATTCGTTGCAGACTTATATAAGCCTGTGTGTGTGTGCAATGATTGAGAGTGAAGAGCCAAGATGAAGTCGCTAGTTGTGGCATTATTGCTAGTTGTTTTGTACGTGTGTGTCTCGCCTGTTGTGCGGGCATTTCACACTCAACAACGAACATCTGCAAAAAACATCTATATACATCCGCACATTCATGGAGGAATCCCCGTGCCTCCAAGAAAATATCCATTTATTGCCAGTTTCGGTCGCGGCAGTGAATCAATTCGTTGTGTGGGAGCATTGATCGGCAGACGTCATGTATTGACTGCAGCCAGCTGTCATCTTCATGAGAATCCCAGAAATTACCGCGTGCAGTTGGACAGTGTTGAGCGCGGGAGAGGACCGATGAGACGAAGATACCGAGCTGAAAGGTTCATCATGCACCCAAATTTCACCCAGACTACCGGTCTGCACGACATCGCTCTGGTCATCTTGGACAGGAGAGTGGCCTACTCGAAGAAGATTAATCCCGCACGTGTGTGCAGCTGCAACTACGAACGTGTTGGAACACACGCTCCTCTTGTGGGCTTCGGCGGCGACAGGCCCGGTTACACTGGATCTCAGCATCTTCTGGAAATGGAATACGTCGTAGTCGACCCGGCAATATGTGGAAATATCACCAGTGAAAGAACTTTCGATATTGACGCTAACTTGTGCGTTGCAAAAGTGCATTCTGGACTTGTGGGCGGTACAGATGAGGATATCGGAGGACCTCTGATCATGACATCCACGACCAAGATCAGAAAAACCATCATCGGACTGCTAAGCTGGAGATACCAGGAACAGCCTGACTCCAAATATCCCGATGTTTTTTCTAAAGCATCGAACGCTTTGCAATTCATACGAGGTACTCAGAAACTGTTCCCATGATGAGATCAACAGAATCTTTGATCCTAGATGATCCAAACTTTCTCAATCTGCATATGGATCCGGCCCAAAATGTTATAAAAATTTTAACTTGAAAATATAAAAATAGTTCCTGACGACGCCGTTTTCTTGATCACAATTGTTTCTTGAATCTTAACAGCTTCTTATCTTATAATCTTATAATGTTAAAATCTTAACAGCTTCGCAATTTGGTCAAACAAGTGTTGTTATGCAAATACAGGACAATAGAAACGTGTCATATTGTTAGATGGACTCAATTGTGTTTCTTGATGATACATTGCCTTGTCAATCTTGAATTAATAGTGTTTACGGAGCAGGGTTTTTCTAAATAATCCGCTTTTCTTTCACGCATTCCGTTATAACAGCAATCAATGAGTTTGTTTGTTTGTGTGTTTACATCAGAGAAGATATAATAGAAAGTTTTACTAGATAACAATAAAAATAATTATACACACATTTCATATTTCTCTTGTCCATGCATCTTTTATTTTACTTTTTATTTATTGATTTGTAATGTATTATATTCTCGAAAAACGCGCTCAACAGAAAATATTACATTTTCAACATATTATAATGTTGGGTCAACTATACTCGATAGTAAATATGTAATAACTGCCCCTAAAACGCACATCAATACTGTGTTTTAATACCATTCATTCAAGTCTTTCGTGAAATCGCAGCTCGTGAAAAAACGCCGCGATACACTGTCGTATTTTTCAGCGCTGAAAGACACGCGTGTGTTTCTTCCTCGCCATGTGAGTGTTGCGTGACATATGCGACCCGGGTCAGGTCACAGGTCACCAACTGCCAGACAGACAGGTGCATGTGAGTGTGAGAAATTGTCAAAATGACAAAACAAGCAATTTACATTGATATAATTACTCGGCGTAAATATGACAACTTGAACAATTCAATGAAACAATTAGGTAGGACAAAACTGAATCCCAATATACTTTTAGATATCACTGGTTATGTACGACATTTACCAAACAAACCACCTAGAATTTCCCTGATAACAGACAAAAACTGAGCCGGCACGAATACACGTAGCAGAAACACACAAACGGTGAATTATCATGCAATAAGAGCAGACCCACCCTGTTGCAACTTGCAACAATGACACAGTAATGGCAGATGCCAAGTCATCATTACACGTGCAGACGGGGTCCATAAATAGCCTGCACTGGGCTGGTTCCATGGCTCATGCCAGCACGTGTGTGTATGTGTGTATGTGCGTATATATATATGTGTGTATGTGTGAATCTGTGTGTGTATGTATGTGTGTATGTGTATGTGTGTATGGGTATATGTGTGTGTGTATGTGTGTATGTATGTGTGTATGTATATGTGTATGTGTATGTGTGTATGTGTGTATGTGTGTATGTGTGTATGTGTGTATGTGTGTATGTATGTATGTGTGTGTGTGTGTGTGTGTGTGTGTTTATGATACGGCGTGATGATGTAAATGAATGAGAGATATTAATTATAGCCAGACTTCGTCTCACCCACTGAGGTGTGCAAATATAAATGAATAAACTAAATTACTCAAAAATAATATTAATAAATAATTAATTAATATTCAATCAACAATGTTAATTATTATTTACAATTATAATAATAAACACACTGGGCACATTTGTCCATTTTAAATTAAATATTAAATTAACATTAAATTTGAACATATTCGAGTGAATAATACAACTCTATATAACTAAGTTACTTTCTGATAGAATTATTAGAAATTTTGCCCTATAATTAGCCCAAATCATTAAAAACACGTTCAGTTTACAATATTACATTTTCATAATCTCGCGTCTATCAGATAAGCAGGTTCTCGATAATGCATGCACATTTGATGCGTAATTTACATATCGCGCGAGTGCATTAGCAAACACATCACGAGCCAATCATGCATTTTCCTCTGTATTATCACAAATTATAACAGTCACAGTCGAATATACGTGTCCAATTAAACAAGTTGAGCATGATTAAGGTCTCTGATGAATATACTCACACAAAAAAGCTCATAATTTACAATATAACAGCGAAAGTTTTCAACCACCAAACATCTAGTGGTCAACGTATTATCTGGATATATTTCACATTTGTGTCGTACACAATGTTTAGGAGACCATGTTTCAAGAAGTGGTGGATCCTGTAGTTGTTGTAGTGTGGACTGTTCCTGCGGTGGTTGAACGTCTAGGAGCAACAGTTCGAGGAGCTGGTGTAGAAGGAGTTGTCGAGCTTCTGGTGACGTTACTCATCGGAGTAGACGAGGTGGTTACAGTGGAGGATCGAGTTGATGTAGAACCAGAGGTTGTTGAAGGATTTTCGGTTGGAGAACTGGCCGTTGTTGGTTTTGTTGACGTGGAAGCGGTCGGTGACGTTGTTGATGAGCTAGTTGCAGTTGTGTTCGGAGAGACGGTCGATATTGTAGGATCGACAGTCGTAGAGGACGTAGTTGTAATCTCAGAAGAAGTGGAATTGTCAGCGGGACTGATAGTACTGTTTCTGCTCTCATTCTCGCCTGCTTGATGAGGCTGATTTTTGGCTCGCGAAATAAGCACCCCTGTTCACAGCAGGATAATTAATGTTTGTAAACGATAAATAATTTTAACAAGCTCCACGGGATATTTGTCAATGAATATATGTCAAAAATACGCTTGAATTTATTGCAGGGAAACCTAGGGCAACATGTAAAATTATGTTTTACAATTAGCACTCAGTTAGAGTTTTCAGAATAAGAAGCAGATAAGCAGGTTGTGTTTTATGCGTGTTTATGCTGTTTGACCCACCTCCTGTGATTATCAATATAAAGAAGAAAATGACAAGAACGTAGATAATCACATGGGAAAAATTTATCCTCCCAGATGAATCACATCTCCCATTGTTCACGCAGTAACCTCCACTCTCCCTATCAACACACACACACACACACACAGACACACTCACAAGTTCAGTGGCAATACCTGCATACTGACCCAATATTAATACATAAATTAAATTAATAAACAATACCAACAGTAAAAATTTATTTTACAATTTTATTTCATAAAAAAACTTTTATTATATTATATTATACTTTTATTAACTTTTATATACATATATTTTCGTAAAAATCTTTTATTATAAAATTGAGTTTTGTAAAAAATTTAGCTTAGTAACTTTTTATTTCAAATGTTAGTTTTTAGACGCCGTATCACTTGCACAAGGTTTAATTGCAAGCAAATCAAAAGATCATTGCAAAGATTCGTACAAAAATTGCCTGAATTTCGCCGACACGAAGTTATTATCTTCACTGGGCTTGTCGTCATTCTTGTCTAGTTCAATGGACTCCATGATGACCTCAATGACCTCGTCTTTCCGGCAATATCTTGCTTATTGCACTGTTGCACTGCAACCACCGACACGACAACATCAACAACAACAACAAAAACATTGACAATTCCCTTGAACATGCGTGGAGTGCACAAACTCTTGTAGTTATGTGAGCCACAAGCCTACAAATAATTGAATGAAATTCAAATAACGTAATGAAGTAAAGTAAACAAAATTAAAATCAAATAAAATAATGAAATTATTAATGAAATGCAACCAAAGTGGAAAATAGTTTGCAAAAAGACTAATAAAATGTCTGAATTTGAACGTGAATGAAAATAAAAGGTGTTCATATGAAACTCACTATATGAGCTTACGTTTTGCCAAATATGTAGTCATTGGGTGTGTTTGGACAAGTAATGATCAGACAGGGTACTTACACAGGTACTGAGGGTACTTACACAGGTACTGATGACAGCACAGGTACAAGTACACTAGCAAGCAGAACACAGCACAATGACACGTCACTGAACAGCAGAACTGAACACCAAATGACTACCAATGTGTGATTGTGTGATTGAATGAGTGTTAAGTGATTGTTGCGAGCTATCACTGTACAAGATAAGATATCACTTCACAATGACGTGCAATCAACATTCAGGGTGATATTTGAGTCGGCGACGACTTTTGTGTCGCGCTGGTGCGTGTTGTAGTTGCACGTGCGTAAGCAGTCTTATTACTCATCACGTCGAGCCGATGCAGTGTTGAGATCAGTTGCAACAGACGGGCTAATTGCAACATAGAGTGCACGGGACAGACGCACCAGTGTGGCCCAAATATGGGCAAAAGTACCGGGTGTTGACATGCGCGTGGAGGTCGCATTAAGACGTCCCATCACGTCTAGACCAAGTAACAGATTCGCAGCAAATACACAACAATTACATGCAGCTTATAAAAGCGAATATAAAATATTTCTGCACAGTAAGGGAAAATATATTAAAACCCAACTTGACATTTAGCGGGATAGATCACACAAAATCACAATTGACACCACCAGAATCTCACCAGCCTTTTCAAAATATTTCCCGCTATAATTACGCAAGATATTCGCCACTGTAAACCAGTGTATTCTGGGTGACTGATAGTATGTTGATGAGTAACACGTGTGTGTGTGTGTGTGTATGTGTGTAGATTATTTAAATACACGAATCTTGAATGATTCACACGTTCATTTATGATTCACTCACTGAAAGTGCACATATGCACAAAGCACGTGATTTGTTCTGGATCTGAACTGGCACAATGGCACATGATAAGGTCAACATGAGGTCATTCAGTATCAACCAGGGTTTGTTTGGTTTAAACCATGGTTTAAATCAAGTGTTTTTTATATAAAAAAACGTGATTTTTTTAAATTGTTGTTTTTTGACAGAAATGTATTTTCTCATATAGGAATGATGAAATATTTTCAGAATAAGTGAATGAGTTCATTAATACAGTTTTAAATCTTCATAAATATTACTTTTTGGCATGATTTTATGGGTTTGCACGATATGGCAAACATTTTTATTAACATTTTTGGTTTCTGCTGGGGAAGCATTGTAGTTGGTATTTATCAGAAATCCTATATTTTTACGACAAAACATTTGAGTTTCTATGAAAAACACTATTTTTTAGAAATCTCTGAGTTAAAAAACTGTGTTTACTCTGAAAACAAACATGAACTAACCTCCATGGAAAAAACGATTTTTAGTCACTAGTTTTTCATGAATAAGATCACTGGGTATTTGGATTTGGACTTTGCAAACATATGTGGGTGTTTAAAATCGATTGCTTTCGCAATTGGAAGCGGTTTAAAACTTCCGTTGCCTATAGATGCCACAAGGTGAAATTCAAGATGCTGTGTGTACATTTCTATGATTTTCTTTTTTAAATATTTACGAAATTCTTGGTAAGTGGTACTAAAATATGTTTAACTATTTTCTAAATAGCATAGTACAATCCTTTTTTTTATTTGTGTGTGCAAAGTTTTAAAAAAATGTTTTTTCGGTTTTTTCTAAAAAAAACATGGTGTTTGTTTTTTTAAAAACCCGGTTTTTTCAAACCTTGGTATCAACTGTTATAAGACGGAGGGTTTTTATCAGGTTTTAATAATTACCAACGTCAATATCTGTATTTTTCTATTTGGGTTGAAATTATTCTAGTTAAAAGTGAATATTATCTGCCGAATTGGTTCATTTACATCAACTTAATCCGAGCTGTTACGCTATTTTGCCCCTGTTCTTGTTGATCCTTGTTTTCTAATCGAATAAACGGCCAATAAACACGCAGAACAACCGAATAACTAGTCACAAATGCCAAACACAAACACAAGTGGAAAATGGAGTATATTTCTCAAGTGCGGCGTACAAAACACCCAAGTCATGATAATGATATAACAATGACAGCGAACGTAAGTGCCGCGTCATATTGTGCACGAGTCAATGAATAAAACCAAGCAAGAACTCCATTAAAAATACAAGCGTCAATACAGAATAAAATCAGCGGTAGAAAAACAGCATTAGCACGTGAAAATAATATTGAAAAACCCAGATATTCATCAAAATTTCATGAGCGTCATTATTGAATGATAAGAATGATCTCAATAAACGATCAATAAACAGCTTCATACAATCAACACGTGATCTGTGTAAATACAAACAACACACGCCAATACCACTGGACGGAACAATGAGTGATTAACACACACACACACACTGACACTAACACACACACACACACACACACTGACACTAACACACACACACACACACACACACTGACACTAACACACACACACACACACACACACACATACACACACTGACACTAACACACACACACACTGACACACTGACACTAACACACACACATACACAAACACACACACACACACATACACGGTGGGACAGCTAGACTTGTGAGGAGGGCTCGTAGGAGGGCAATTTATCAGAACGAGCCCGAGATGAGCGTTTTGTGTGACGTCGAGCCTCCACCCAGTACATTACACCACCGAACAAACTCACCACACCACCACTCACACCTTCACCCGCACACACACACACACCGTTAGAAATAAAATAAATATTCAATGTAGGGAAATACACCATTTTCAAAAACAAATTGAGGAAACATTTGCTGGAGAAACAAAGAACTGAAAATTCAGAAATTGCTCTTGTTTGAGGTAACATATATTTCTCTCTCTAACACTCCTGTTGTTTTGCGAATTGTTTTCAAATCGTCGTTTGCAAATTGTTTTGTGTTGTATGATATATCATGTTTGATTGTTATTCGATTTTTTTGCCTTGTGAGTGTATTATATTAATTTAGTTCCTCACTATATTTGATTTAAACAAGTCCTAAAAGAAGCTTCGGCTTATAGGACTTTGTCACTGTGCTATAAGAATTTATCACATGTGTGTGCTTATATGTATGAGTGACAATGAAGCTAAACAAACAAACAAACAAACAAACACACACACACATACATAATAATTAATGTCCACCAATTATGCTATTAAAAGTCACATTTATAATGTTCTTGCAAGCAGTTGACACAATATATTAGCAGAAATACAAATTATTATCCATTATGTTATTAAATAATACTTGATATTATCATCGGTTTAACTTCTTTTTTTTATACAATCGCGCCACGAATGCAAAAGCAGCCAGAATCAGGTGCTTTATCGTTCCTTTATCTGATCGTAATATATAATGCGTTAACTGAAGTTAAACAGTTGTTTAATTGTTAAGCTTCAATCAAGGTAGAAATTCACTCAGCTCTCACACAAATACAACACTAACTAGCTGATTCAGTGAGTTTTATCAATACTGATAATATGACGAAATAGCGTGCATAATGGTCCAGCACACCACTGCGCGCCAACACGACATAATTAATTGATGAACATAACTTGCTAGTTGTTTATATAATTGATATGACATGATAGGGAATATATATTGATAACCTCGGGGATTATTTGTGCTACAACATGGTTGAAACTGACCCAGTGCGAAACTCCAAGAAAGATTATTGTGGAGAAAATCAGGCATCCAGTCATGACTGTCTCCATACACGGCGAATATCAACACTGACACTGTCACCAACAAACCTACACACAAACATACAAACAAACACTGTCACCAACAAACCTACACACAAACATACACACAAACACTTTCACCAACAAACCTACACACAAACACTTTCACAAACAAACCTACACACAAACATACAAACAAACACTGTCACCAACAAACCTACACACAAACATACACACAAACATTGTCACCAACAAACCTACACACAAACACACAAACAAACACTGTCACCAACAAACCTACACACAAACATACACACAAACACTGTCACCAACAAACCTACACACAAACATACACACAAACACTGTCACCAACAAACCTACACACAAACATACACACAAACACTGTCACCAACAAACCTACACACAAACACACACAAACACTGTCACCAAAAAACCTACACACAAACACTGTCACCAACAAACCTACACACAAACACACACACACACACAACACACACACACACACAAGCACAAGAGTCATACACGTACACAATCACGAACACACACACTCACCTACATACACACACCCATACACACACACAAAAAATATATACACACACTGACACACACACACACACACACACACAAAAAAACAATGACACACACACACATATACACACTGACACAAACACTGAAACACACTGACACACACAATGACAAACATAATGACAAACACACTGACACACACACACACACAAACACTGACACAAACAAACACTGAAACACTGACACACACTGACAAACACACACACACACTGACACACACACATTACATTACATTACATTGCATTAAGACATTCATATCGCGCTTTTCACCCGAGGGTCACACACTGACAGTCACTGACACACAAACACACTGATACACACACAAACAATGACACACAATGACACACACATACTGACACAAACACTGACACACATACTGACACACAAACACTGACACACACACAAACACACTGACACAAACACAAACACTGACACACACAATGACACACACACTGACACACAAACTGACACACAAACAATGACACACACACACACAATGACAAACACACTGACACAAACACTGACACTGACCCGTGATGAGATGTAGTAGCCAGGTGAGTTTGAGCATTGCGTGTTCATATTGCCGGGTGGCACAACACACCAACACTGTGATCACAGCACAACAACACGCGCTGCCCATCAAGCCCAGTGTAAACAACACCTGCACCCACACGAAAAACCCTGCCACAAACACACAAACATCAGTGTGCAGCGGCATAGAATTGCAATGGATAAATGACACGCAAGAGACGGAACATTCTTCGACTGGAAGCGAACAATGGAGGTAGACTTAAGAAACAAGCCGCAAGAGGAGTATATTATATAATAATAAATTATATTAAAACACAACTACGAGCATCATAACAACACAAATGTGAGTGTCACCGTGTGGTGTATGGTGTGGTGTAAGGTGTGGTGTAAGGTGTGGTGTATGGTGTGGTGTAAGGTGTGGTGTAAGGTGTGGTGTATGGTGTGGTGTACGGTGTGGTGTGATGGTGTGGTGGTGTGGTGTGACGGTAAGATGTGAGGCGATTTCGAGAACAAATGTAAAATTTAACAAAACCTACTAAAATAAAAATAAAAATTATAATAAGAAATTTTCAAATAGAAACTAAAATAAATGCATTTAAACTTTGTAAGGATATTAAAAAAGGGATTGGATAACATGGACTAGATTAGATTGAAGTTATGGAGCAAACAGGACATAAGACATAGTTATAATTGGGGAAATATATTGCCACGATGATTTCTACTGTGAACAAGATCTGGACATAGAGGATGACTAGGTCTGCGTCGAGTAACGCCGTGACGTTATAGATTGAGTTCATGAAGAAAACTCAGCTCCAGTATAATTTATAACTAATGATGTGAGCACACACACACACACGAATATAAGGCACTCACTGGGTCTGACAACATCGTCGATAATGCGATATTCCTCGGATAAAATCCAGCCGCAACCAGTGAACACGACGTCGTAGAAATTACGCGGGTCTTGGAATCCATTGAAACACACCGTCCACAAACCTACACACACACACACACACACACAAATGATACAACATGGCAATACAGTGATACCCAGGCACTCCGCCCTGAACGATACGTACAACCTCTATATAAGACACAACACAGCACGTGACGCAAGGGAATATTGGGGAAATAGGTGGGACAGTTGTGGCGTCTTAGGTTACATTAAGCTATTTGAATCACACGGCAGTGATGTATTGCCAAGGCAAGCGCACAATATCAGCGGAATAACATGAACACACATAATGTGCCACATTAAATACTCTCGGTCACGTGAACGTTCTTACACACACACACACCAGCTTGCTCAACAGTAAGAATTGACACAACAGGATTTAAGGCCGGCTTAAGGCTGCACACAAATATACCATTTCTATGAACAGAAACAAAAGCAAATGAAACACACGCCGAACACACATACACACACACACACAAGTATACCTATGACACGTTTACATACATTTACATACATTTACATTGCTACACACAAACATACAACGTGCACTTACACAACACGAGAGTGTAATGTGTAATCACCCAGTTTGACGAAGCGAGCATCAGCAAGCAGTCCGTCTGTCTCGAGCCAGTAAGGCGTGCAGAAAGACAGCAAGATCATGACGAAGCTGCCCAGCGTGAACCAGCATCCAGCAACGACCACGTGAGAAAACCGCCCATCCTCAGCCATTGCGCACCCCTCTCTCTCTCTCTAACCCTCTAGCTCTCTGTCTTGATTAAAAATATCGTGGAGACACTGTCGGTCAAGCCAAGTGCTCAACGCTAGCAGCGGCAGCAGAACCAACGCGATTCACGTAACACCCCTCACACACACAACTATTGAAAATGGAAAAATTACTGGATCTCCACAACGATACAACCTGGCAATAAAAAACCAAAAAATATAGAAACGTGAAATAATCGCAAATGTGACGTGTGCGTGACGCGTGCAAAACAAATTGATAAAATGAGACACTCACGACACTGCCTCGTCACCTGCTCATGTTGTTGTTGTTGTTGTTGTTTAAGCACTTCGGCCGAATTCGACCATTTCGCGCATAAACTGTCTTATGTCAGCACTGTCATATGTCTAGTCAACGTCGTATTCAGGCAACGAGGCTTGGGCAAGGAGCTGCCCAATGTAAAAAGGATGCGACATTAAAGAATGAAAATAAAATGTGGGAACGTTCCAAAACGATATGATTTTAGAACAATAGTTACACGTCTCTCGGATGCAGAGAAAAAAAAATTATATTGCACTGTCCAAAATCTAAATATATAGTCAAAATATTGCACTGTCACCTGCTCATATAAGCAAGTGTCACTGAAGCGATATTTCTAATATATCGACAGCTCTTCCATTATAAACAGTGAAATAGAACAATGACTGAAAGACAATCCAGCATATCGTATGACTGAAAACTAGATATTAAGTGAATAGAAAATAAAATGAAAAAACAATGATAAATTAAATATAATAAATACAAAACAATGATTAAAAACCACCTTCCTGCTGTAAACTAAAAATCACCATTATTCGAAGCGCTGCGTCACTTATGCCGCCGATACACAATAACGCCCTCAAGATACTAAATTAATTCTACTGTGCGAAAATCAGTGAAAGAATTACTTGAAAAATTATTGAAATTTCTCCGTATGCTCATATGAGAACTGTTCCAAGATATTATCATTGAAAACATTCATTTTAGTAAATAAAATATATATTCAATTATTCCAATTACAAATACATTATCATAACAATACCACAATTATTAGCATGAAAATTGGCCAATCTATTTCTCTAAATGGTCATCACCACCTTTATTCGACGTTGTAACCACACTTTCCTCTTTTCTCTATAATAATGTCAGCAGTAAATGGCATATATTTGCAAAAACAATGCGTCAAATTCCACCTCATATAAAAATAATATTCACAATTTAAATACTAGTAAAGCACTTCAATTCACTATTACAGAGATCGTTTTTACAAATGTACAAGAAAAACACGACCTACAAATCGTGGGATACCTAAAATATTCATAAGCGGTCAAATACAGCGATGAGATCAAAACTAGTGATATTAACGATCAGACTAAAAGCACACAAAAACAACATGCTAGCAGTAACCACAATCAAGAATAACAAATAATTGGTGAGACCCATAGAATGCCAGAATATAGTTACAATGTGGCATTTCAATCCAACTTTCACACAGAAAACTGGCGAAAATCGATGAGACCAAATCGGCGCACGAAAATTCCAATATACAAATATGTTCATAAACGTAACACTGATAAAAACAATATAGGTTAGAAATACCATATATAAATTGATTGATAAAATTCGTAATTGAAAACAAACAACCACAAGAGTTTTTGTTGGCTGCACGACAGACAGGACACGCAGATGCAGTCGCAGTGAAGCACAGGAAGCAGAACGTATCAGCGAGGAAGACTTGTGTCGAGCGTGTTGGCAGCAGTGATAATACGCTCGTAATCGGGCAGTATTGCCGGCGAGACTGTGTGGTCGCGACAAGTCAACACGTCGAAACGTAGCTGATCTTCGTCCGTCAACACGCCGTCACCCAGTTGGCCGGCCTGCAGGGAACTCGCCGCCGCACTCTGCCGTACGTCAACTTGAAGCGATGATGCCGACTGCTCGAACACGACCTCGAGCACAGGCACCGAGCCGGCATCAGCAGACGAGGCCGGGTTCACGCGCAACATCTCCGACAATTGGCCATACGAGATTATGGACATTTCATCATCGTGCTCATCTGCTGCTGTCACACCGCCGGCACTGCTGTGAGTCGCCGCTGTCGTGGACGACTGCAGCAGAGAATAAGGTGGAGGATCGGGCCGCTGTGGTGACTCTGTCTGTTTGATCTCCTCTACCGCCGGCGGCGGTGGCGGCACGTGGAACCTGGTCACGTGACGAGTGAGAGTCTCGCGCCGGGCAAACTGGCGGCCACACACGTGACATACATGAGGCTCCCTCTGTCCGTGCAGTGTCATGTGACGGGCCAGCACTTTGGCGACGGCGAAACTGCGACCACACACACTGCACACATGCGGACGCTCGTGCGTGTGTTGTGAACGTCGGTGATCTCGCAGTTGGCCTGGCTCGCGAAATGTGCGACCGCACGTCTCACAGCACAGTGGCGGTGTGACGGCGTGCGTGCGCTCGTGCTTGTACAGGTTGGAACGCGTGGCGTAGCGGCGACCGCACTGCGAGCAGGAGAACGGCCGCTCGCCTGAGTGCACGCGCAGGTGGGTGCGCAGATAATGCGCGTCACGAAACGTCTTGCCGCACTCATGACAGCAGGCCGTCTTGTGCGGTGAGTGCACGCGCGCGTGGTGCTTCAAGTATGCCTGCGTGGTGAAGGCGCGGTCGCAGCGGTCGCACGCGAACTGTCGCACCGTGCTGTGTGTGCGCTCGTGTTGCACAAGAGTGGAGCGCAGGGCGAAGCGAGCACCGCACTGGTCGCAGCGGTAGGCTCGCTCTCCTGTGTGAGTTAGCACGTGCACACACACGCTCTTGCGGTGCGCGAACTGGCGCTGACACACGATACATTTGAACGGTCGCGCTCCCTGCACGCGACACCACTGACGCCCCTTGACTGTGGTGTTGTTGGAGACGTCTGAGGTCACGGCTGGGTCGGCAGGAGATTGACTGCTATTGACGACGAGGCTGACCGAGCTCAATGTCTTGATGTCAGCGTTGATGTTGTTATTGTTGTTGTTCGAACCCATACACACAGTGGTCTGTCAACAATGCAGTAATACGCAACGTATAGGGAAAATAAGATTGTGTGATGACACCATGTGCTTTCTTCGCTAAATAAAACAATTTTACTGGATAAATTAATTTTCTACATTTACATGTAGCAGTGAATAACAGTTTAAATATATTATACTGCGCAAATATGCACATTATACTGATATAAAAGCACATTGCTAAAAATAGACTGATAAGAATATTATAATACTTATATATTTAATATTTTTGTATGTGTTCAATATTTGATATTCTAATAAAATATGACAGTGATTAAGTCAAGACCAATGAAAACCTGTTTATAGCTCATATACACCGCTCGTTGCTAAAGCAACAAAACTCGACATATTGTCGCATATTCTAGCATGTAGCGAATTATTCCACGCTGTTACCGAATTGTATCTCACTGGCATTAGTTTTCACTTAGACTTGAACAGAACAGGACGTGTATTCATGCTGTTATTGTCATATTGATGAAATATAACAAGTGCAATACAGTGTTAAATTGGCACAAAATCACACAAAACTTTTCTCAAACGAGCGGAGTATATGAGCTAATACAGTGAGACTAGCGCTAGTAAGCCCAGTTGAAAAATACACTGTCACTCACAGGCAACTGAGATGACAGCGCAGCAGACTGCAAGTCACGAGAAGATGCACAATTGGAGTTGTACGGCAGAACATCGTATGACGACAAGTTGGATGACAGAACACACTGCTGATTGGCTGTGGATGTGAGAACACACTGCTGATTGGCTGTGGAGGTGAGAACACACTGCTGATTGGCTGTGGATGTCAGAGCAGACTGCTGATTGGCTGTGGATGACAGAGCAGACTGCTGATTGGCTGTGGATGACAGAGCAGACTGCTGATTGGCTGTGGATGTGAGAACACACTGCTGATTGGCTGTGGATGACAGAACACACTGCTGATTGGCTGTGGATGTGAGAACACACTGCTGATTGGCTGTGGATGTGAGAACACACTGCTGATTGGCTGTGGATGTGAAAACAAACTGCTGATTGGCTGTGGATGTGAGAACACACTGCTGATTGGCTGTGGATGACAGAGCAGACTGCTGATTGGCTGTGGACGTTGTGCCGAGCAGCGCTGATGCAGACGTGCCAATAATGACGTCATCAGGGACGTCAATTGTCTGTGACTCGAGCGGCGGCGCATCAGCAACAACACTCCCCACTACCACGTGCAACAAAACGTAACAAAACAAAATGAAAAACAAAAAAGATCAAATGAAAACGAACGCACATACAATCACACATAAAATAGGAAAAACAGGCACGAAATAAGCAACAAAATGCGACTAATCAATGTGTATAATGAATAAAACACCAAGCTGGTCGAATGGATAAATGATCACTGATCGAGAAAAACAAGCAGAAAAACATGTTGTTTTCTGGTTGCGGCATTTCAGTCATACTTGGTCATCTCTCGCCTTCACCACTGTGTCTCAATCGTTCATTTTTGAGTGCACGAAAACAGCAACGAAACACGAATTTATCTAGCATAAAAAACATAAACAAAGGAGAAAAAGAATGCTGTTCAATATTTATTCTCAGGCCGTTGAGTAGTGCATGGTAGCGGAGGAGTCATACTACGTGTATCAAGTGAGAGCGCGTGTCAGGAAGGTGAGTACTGCTTGTGTGATATTTGGTTGTGTATTTGGGATAATTGTCGGAAGGAAAATCAGGAGGTTGGCGCACGTTGTCGACGATGTTTGGCGCGGCAGGCCGAGGTGAACAGCAGCAGCAGATGTTGTCTCAGCGAGGCCACGCGACTCTCGCTGTCCACCAGCTCACCCAACGACCGCCGACACCCCACACACACTGGCTCGTACAGGTAGCTGGACAGATCGCGTGCTGCTGCGTCACTATTGTCTTGATGCCAGTCTGGCGCGCACACCGACTGCAACGCCTTCTGCTCGCCGACTGGCAGCTGGCTCACAGTGAGCACGTGAGCCCCGCCGTCCGAGCGGGGCTCACGTGCCGACACGTGACAATCGCACAAGACGCAGCGACGAGCAGGCACGCTGCCACGCGACGCCACGCTGCACGAGAGTGCTGGCGACATCACTGATGACGTCATCAGTGAGCTGTGACATCACCAGCACGGCTGCAAAAACGCAAAATCCAAGTTGAATCAACAAAAAATTGTCAGTATGAAAAATAGAAACACCGCGAATGTCGAGGGTCATTTTGTCGGACGATTTTCTTGCTGTCACTTAAAAGTTAATGGCATTGTGTTCTGTTCGAAAGAATTGGCGAATCTCATGAAAAAACCCTGATAGCCAAAGAGGAACAGACCAATAGATGATATGATAACAGACCAATAGTTAATAAATGATAGAAGGGAGGTGAATAAGGCTCACAATTGAGATATCCTTATGTTCAAAGAAAGATTCTACCTGCAACTGGGTTAAAAAATGCCAAACAAAATTCAATTAGGTGATAAAATAAAGAACAAACCAACCTCATGACCAGACCACCCGCACCCAAACATCCAGTGCAAATTGGTTGTGAAGTAATGCTGCCAGTTTTTGCAACGTTGCCAATCCTCCGTGTTTTTTCGTGAGTTTTCCTAGTCTGCTTAAGTCTGTGTTAGTCTTTTGTTCTACTCTATCCGTATCGCTCTGCTTATGTCATATACCTGTATTCTTTGCAATAAGGTGAATGTTTCTGTACCAGAACTCAGCTGATCTATAGCTAGCTAGTAGCTCCGATCAGATATGTGCCCAGCTTATCTGTATCAATATTCACACATTTCTGCATCTCATTGTACATGCGTGTTTACGTGAATTGCATTTTTGCCTCGTCTACATCTCACTACGGGATAAGAGCTTGATTTGAAATGCCAAATGTTCATGATTCGTCAGTGTTATGAATAAATGGAGTAGATGATGACATTATTTAGCGCGCATTCTTATCGTTTTGTAATAGATATTGCAGTGTATGATCAATTTTATCAATTCTGTTTTAGGGTAGCTGTTCCAATGGATGCCTTTTATCGTGTATGTGTGCATGTATGTCTGTGTGTGCTCATGGTCCGTGTGTCCATGATTATCACGTGAAATTTGTGTGTATTATTGACAGATTATGACGCTGACCAAGTGAACGGAGTACCTGTTTTGTTTTGACGGTGTTTGATCTCGGACAATAAGCTTTTGTTTCTGCCTTTTTCTACAATGTCGATGTCCTCATGTGCAGAGTAGTGGGATTTTTATTCGTCCTCAATTATCGTCTTTCATATTGCGCAATCAGAAGTGCAATGAAAGTCGCCTCTTTCATATGCGAACCAACGAAATCAATTGGCAATGACTTAAGCGTGCAATACTTGTCGGACAATTATCTACTTGATCTTGCCTGCGTGTTTGTGCTGACATGAATGGAATATGATCAGTGATCGCTCCAATCGCAGTGAATCAGTGAGTGGGTGAGTCCTTGTGTGATATATCGGCGTAGTAGGACATCATATGGACAGTGATGTGTCGGTCACAGCAGCAGACCAGCCATGTCTGGACGAACTGTTTCATTTGTGGCGCACACTGCCGCGTCGTCGCCCGTCTTCACTGCGTCATTTATGTCGCTCGGCCGCGCTGCGCTTCCTGTGCGACGGCGAGCACATGGATCACGTGCCGGCATTGCGGCGCCTGATCGCCTCCCGCCTCGCCCCGACTCTCAGACAACAGCTGGTCGACGACGCCTGTTCTGCCTGTCATCTGTCCGAGGCGTGTCTGGTGCGCGTGCTCGGCGTGTTATTGTGGCCGGCACGTGAGCACTGTCACTCGTGGACGGTCAAGTTGCGGGAGCCTCTGCTTACTCCGTGCGTGCGAGCCACGTTGCTGTCGTGTTTGTGGGAGTGTGGCGGAACAGTGAGCAGTTTGCGCATGCCTCTGTCTACGGCGGCAGCTCCAGTGCGCGGGGAAATGTCACAATTATGCAGCCTGCTCGCGTGCAACATGCAACACTTGAGTGAGTTGTGTTTGTCGCAACTCAGCTCGGCCGGTGTGCAGTTATGTTCGGCGGTGGCCGGCGGATGTCCTCGTCTGTCTCGGCTCGACTTGCTAGACTCGCCGACAATTGATGACGCTGCTCTGCAACACTTGGCTCGTGATCGTGACGGATGCGTCACTGCGGCCGCCGCCAGCTTGACGCACGTGCGACTGGCGGGTTGTGAGCGCGTGACTCGTGATGGACTGGCGGTGTTACTGACGGCGTGCGGCTGCTTGCGCGTGTTGCATCACAGACGTACTGTGTGTGCCGTGTGTGAGCTGGCGCGAGTTCACAGTGCAACAGAAACATCACCGACACCCCCGCACGCTGCACGGCAAGACACTGATGTGCTGTCTCGTCCGTCTGCTGACATCTTGCAATTGCAGCTGCAACAATTGTGGCAGCCGGACACCCCACACAGCACTTGCAGCTTGAGCGAGGCGGTGCGCGTGTGTGTGGGCCTGCGGCGCTTCGTGTGCGGTCAGTTGCACCAGTTGCAACCGCTGGCCGAGTGTCTGGAGGTGGTGGGCCGTGTTCAGCACGAGGCCAACACCAATGACGCCGTGTTAAGCGAGCTGTGTCTGCACCGGCTGCACGTGAACGCCGCACAATTGCTAGCAGTGCTGACATCAAGCTCGTGTTGTCGACGACTGTGTCAGTTGCACGTGTCATTTAGTAGAGCCAGTGTGGCCAATCTGGCGCCCCTGCTGGCCTCGTGTCCTCAACTGCAGGTGCTCGAGGTGTGCGGTTGTCACATGCAGTATTGCCTTACTGAACCTTGCTCATCACCGTCGCAGCAGTGCAGTGGTCTGCGGCAGGTGAGATTGCAGACTCCTGCTGACGGACCGCTGTTATCGCAGACGGATGTTCTTCTCCTGCTGTCCCGACACTGTGCGCGAGCCACACACGTTCACTTGCAATGGCTGGAGGGGCTGGACTCAGCTGATCTGCTCGCTCTGGTGCCTGTTTCATGTGAGCGTCTCGTGGTGGCTGGCACGGCTCCTTCAGCTCAGCATCTCGCTCGTCTGATAGCTGCACGCGCGTCGCTTCATGACGTGGCTGTGTGGCTATCGCAAGTGGACACCACGCCCCAGCACATGCGCCAGTTACAAGCAGTGGCGCAAGCAGCTCGTGCTAGCAATTTATCAGTGGAGGTGCGAGTGGTGAGTAGGCGACCTCCCTTCTCACGTCACATGTCCTCTCTTTCCATGGAGGTCTAGCACACCGCAGTATCATTAAATTTCTTTCACTGCTTCACGGAACATTTCCACAATTTAATGCTGTTCTAATCAATTCACGTGCGTTTTATAAAACTTAACATTGTTATAATTATCAGGGAATGTTTAATTTTTCAACTGCAATTTTTCCGCCGATTTACAGTCTGGGAAGTGTAGAAATCCTTCACTCACACACAACCCCACTAAAATGACACAATATAAACACGTAGTTTGTCAATTGTCAGCCCAAAATCCACTTCTGAACTGTTTGTGTGTGATTTTATTGAGTTCGATTAGTTTTTTCTATTTATTCCCTCCGGTGTAATATGTAGTGTGTAATTAAGCTACCTGATCGCCTAATTATGTACCAAGTCAATAATTGTGCTTTCAATTCGCTAACCCGATATTTATGATTTGCGTTGAGCCAGAATATTTTAGTCGACAGTGCGTGTTTATTTTTATCACTATTTTTTATTCATTTAAGTTTGACAAATCGGTTGTGAAGCTTCACATATTCGTATCATTTGTGTTTGTATGTGTCAGTCTATTGTAATACGTGTAACACACCTAGATTAATGAATAATACGGGTTAATCACATATTGTTCGCACCCAATTAAAACTCACCAGACGTTGCATTACCTGTTGCCATAGCAACACTGCAATATTATGACATGGAGTCTTTTTTTTAGTCACAAAACTTCGTGTTCAAATTTTGTCACACACATTATTTGGGATGTATTTTATTTTATAATTTTGTTACAGTGTGTTTTAGTCAGTGTGAATTGTGTGATATGTTAATAAGTCAATATTTCGGCGATTATGCACGTGATTATGTGATACTCATCTCCTCTACTCAACGTACAAAATGTGTGCAGTATTTGTGTTTTATTCTTGTGCTGTTATGTTTGTGTCGTGGCAAATATAATTTGAGCTCGCGTGACTTGTTGAGTGATGGACGCGAGATTATTATCGAGATTTTATTGTCCACGTGAAAATAGCCTGAAAAACAGTGAAAACAAAAATAATGAAACACACACACACAGAGGTGGGGTGGAGATGCACGTGCGGGGTCATTCCTCGGCCCTCCACAGTTTGAAGGTGCGGTCGTAGGAGGCCGTCATGACTGTGGCTCCGTCACTGCATATATCCACACACATCAGCTTGCTGTCGTGACCTCGCAGTGTATGTAGTGGCTGCCACGTGTCACAAGACCACACCTGACCAACAGACAAACATACACACACACAAGCATAAACACATTACGTTTGGAATAGTCTTGAAAAGTATGTAGTGGAATCAAGTAGTATTGGACAATTTAAGCGTAGATTAGACAATAGTGGGTTTGGAGACAGCACAGTCTGAGCCTTGCTCATCTCCTGTACACAACAACTAGTGAGAACATGCACGTGTTTTTGTGCTGAAGTTATGAGGTTAAAAGCCTCAAGTGACAGCTGCTACACGGGAAGAAGCCGAAGCTTATGAATACACACAGGTGTGTCCCGTGCAGCTCGCTGTCACTGCAGAACCGACCCTCTCCACGCTATGACGCCACAAGGACGGAAGACGTATTAGAGAGTACCATCTCCCCAGAATGCATGACACAACACATGACTGATATCTGGTACCATCATTTACTGCTGGGTGGACAGGTACCGTTGGATTATAGAATTCGCCCAAGGAAATTATCCTTCGCTGGGTTTCGAACCACGGTGCTCCCGCTTGTGAGGCGGGTGTGCCAGCACTACACCACGGAGTCCAACATGACCAACGACATCTAACATGCACCCTGCTGACAGACAGACAGACAGACAGACCTTGGCAGTGTTGTCGTAGGAGGCGGTGATCAGATATCGTCCCAGATGCGGCTCAAACGCCACCGATGAGACGAGATTGGTGTGCGCCGCTATTGTATACACGCACGATCTGTTGCGCAGATCCCACACGCGACACGAATGATCACTGCCTGCTGTTGCAACTGTATGTCCGTCTGCACTGCACGCGACCGCCAGCACCGACTTGAGGTGTCCGTCGAGGAACATAACACAGCAGCCAGTGCGCAGGTCCCACACGCGACCGTACGCATCCAAACCTCTGCATCGATACACAGTCAAACATAAGGCGATATAAGACGCTAGTTGGGGTGCACGAAATTCTACCACGTTGTTATATCTGATTGCGCCGATTATATCGATTATTTGACTGTTGATATTATTTGAGCCTCGTGGTACGCGAGGATAATACAGAATTTACGTATTTCCTAGTGAAATAAAGACAACTAAATCAAACTATATGCAGCTTATATCAGTGTCTGACTGTGTTGATATTCTGTTATTATACAACAAGAAAGCTATAGCTGGGTGCACGACTGAAAGTCCTCATGCACTCCGATCATCAACCGATACACACACACAGACAGACAGAAATCAGTAATTGTCAATGGTGTTGCTGTAAATTGACTACTGCTGTTACTTGATTGTAATTTAACTTGCTGCATATTTCCATCAGTTCTTGATATTACGGATATACGATACGGGTAAATAGAGAGAATGGAAGGTAAATAAACAATGAGAGAAAATGAGAGATAGACAGATAATAAGAGAATGAGAGACATACAGATAATAAGAGAAAGAGAGACAGAAAGATAATTAGAGAAAGATATAATGAGATAGAATGAGAGATAGACAGATATTATGAGAATGAGAGACATACAGATAACGAGAGAAAATAAGAGACAGATAATGAGAGATAATGACAGAGATCATGAGAGACAGATAACGAGAGATCATGAGAGACAGATGATGACAGAGAGAGAGAGAATATGAGAGTGACCCAGTGACGGCGAGTCCTCCATCACGGTGGAAGTCGAGGTCAAACACGGCATCACTGTGACCCTCCTGATGCAACACCTCCTCCAACTGCTCCAGGTCCCACAAGCGCCACGAACGGTCGTGACAGCACGACGCCAGAAAACGACCGGACGGGTGGAATTTCACGCACGAGACCCGGTGTGGCGCATGTCCTTCAATATCTGCCAGCGGCTCATCACTGCGACACACACACACACACACATACATGAAACATAAAGCTAGCACACAGACACGCGCACCAACTGAACATAAAAATGTGTGTGTGAGATCAATATGATGATCAGAGGAATACCCTGCAACCATTATGCACGTGAATTGGCCATAATTAACTGAACTTCAGCCAAAATACGCTATGTATGTGTGAGAGTATATATAAGTGGGTACCTGTCTAGACTCCACAGTTTGACGCTGCCATCATGACCACTGGACGCAAGACACACGTCATCATCGGCTCGTTGACCCCCGCCGGCCCCCGGGTGAAAGTCGAGCGAGGCGACACTGCACGTATGTCCCCGCAGTGTGGCGCGACGCTCGCACTCAGGCACCGTCCACAGTCGACACAAACCCGACCAGGAGCCCGTAGCAAGCAGCTTACCGCCCGCTGAAAAGCGACCACAAGATAAAGGTCGAGTGTCACCCACCTGCAACCAAAATCACAATTATAATTAGTATTATTCAATTAAAATTATATTTATAATTATAAATTAATTTTAAATTTAGACTATTCAACACATCAAAGCACACACACACACACACACACACACACACACACATATACATACACACAGACTCAAAGGACTGACAGACACGTAAACACGAAATATTCACACACACACATAAGTAGATTGACGGACCTGAAAGACACACACACACAGATAGAGAGAGAGAAAAAAGGGATATAGACAGAGAAAGCGCAAGAAAGAGAGAAAGAAGAGAAACAAAGAGAAAGAGGGAGAGAAAGAGATAGACACACACACAAACACAGAGAAAGAGAGATAAACAAAGAGAGAGAGAGAAACAAAGATAAAAAGAAAGATAGATAGAGAGAGAAAGAGAGATAGAGAAAGAGAGAGAGAGAAACAAAGATAAAGAGAAAAAGAGAGACACACACAAACACAGAGAAAGAGAGAGAGAGAAAGAGAGAGAGTGATGTACCTGACTGGCAGTGAGAGTGAGAGAGAGTGATGTACCTGACTGGCAGTGAGAGTGAGAGAGCGCAGTTGTTTGTGCAGTTGTTGTTTTTCTGCGTTGCAAGCAGCCTCACTTCTCTGTCGTCTCACTCTCTCCTCACTCAGACGCTGTTTGGCACGAGGCATCGAATATTCTGCTCCCAACACACACACACATACACACACTCACACACACACACACACACATTTGTTGCACTGCACAAATGTTGTTTAAAAATATTTATTGTCTGTCTAACAAGCCATGGCTTGACAGACTATATTGCCTCTGATGTTTTCGTTATTTTGTGTTACCTGTGTGATGTTGTGTTTTTGGCAATAAATGATACAATACAATACAATACACACACACATACACATACGCTTGATCATGAAATGTTTCGGAAATATGATGACAAAGACGACTGCAACGTAGCGAAGAGAAGAAAGGAAGATGAATAGCAAGAAAATAGGTGAAATATCAGAGTGATGAGAACCTGCGAGCCATAATCGCGCGTGCTTGAGATTGTCAGGACCCTCGTGGTACCAGGTGGTTGCCGGCTCCTCGGAGGACTGTGAGGAAGTAGGCAGCACGGGCTGCTCTTCAATCCCACTTCCTCCGATCCTGCCAGCCAAACAGCGACCATTCACAGTACAAGTGAAATATATGCCCGAATCAAGGAAGTGCATTCCACACGCAATGAAAAAAAGACACGGCTCCAAACAAGACAAGACTCCACACGCAATGAAAAAAGACATGGCTGATTAAACTGCTCCCAACACAATATTCTGAGATAATAAGCACACACAAACAAAGCACACACAAACAAATGCACACACCCGAAAACACACACACACACACAGACGCATATACATACACATTATTCACACACACACACACACACACACAAGTAGATTGACGAACCTGAAAGACACAAACACACAGATAGAGAGAGAGAGAAAAAAGGGAAACAGACAGAGAAAGCGCAAGAAAGGGAGAAAGAAGAGAAAGAAAGAAAAACACAAAGAAAGAAGACAAAGAAAGAGAGAGAAACAAAGAGAAAGAGGGAGAATATTCTGCCAATAATAAGTAGCAGGATTTCCTGTCACTAACTCAGTATATTCATGTGAGGACATGTGATATTCAGTGCTGGTGCAATACAAACACTTCTTGGTCGAAAGCTTTCGTGAACATCACACACTTCACACACTCAAGAAATTGTCACATTGTCTGCATAAATAGAAATGTGTAACACATTAAATAATTCTCATCGTTAAAGGGTTAAGTCAGGGGTGCGAGGATTGCTGCATTGTTTTAAAGAAATTATATGTTTAACATATGCATTATGTTTTTTCCTTAAAAACGTAGTTTTGCTTAATCCTCTTAGAGGAGTTGTATGAATGAATATTGAATATAATTTGTTTGCTATTACAACGTTTGTATTGTTATATTTGCGTATAGTTATTAATAAACAAGGCGGTGCGAACACTGAGAAGGTTGAGAACCACTGGTTAAACAGATGTGACAAAACAAAGGCAACTGAACAGGCGCCACGTGGCACGCAGGTGGGCACCTGGAGATGAGGTCACGCAGGCGGTTGCGACGGTCGCCGGGACCCTCGCCAAACAAACACATGGGCTGGTGCCGCGCGCGCAACATGGCGCGAACTTGACTGTCGTCCGTGCTCACGTGAATTTGCCGAGCTCGCGTGCGTCGTTCCAGCTCGGACAGAATAACTCGCTTCTCGTGCGGCACTGCTTTCTGCTCCAGCTCCATGTACTCTGCGACACACAAACAAGCAGACACAGTATAATTTCAGCATTTATGTACAAATATGCAGTAAATATCGCCCACAAACTCTGTGAAAAACGTGTAAAATCAAGAACAGTAATATCACACACAATACGCGAGGAGCAAATATGACCATTTTGTTGATTGGATGGCGTAGTGGAGACGGTTCGACCGGTGTTGTTGGCTTGTTTTTCCAGCTTGGCCAACCGCTCTCGCTCCACATGTTCCAGCGAGCCATACTGCACCTGCCGTGTTAAGCTCTTAACCACCAAGTCCTTCTCGTCGTCAGACATGGTGGCAGCAATATCTGGGAAACACAAAATTACAGCGTCATTCATCATTATCGGAATATCGAGACAGAGATGTAAGTTTACGAAGCACTTATCAAAAACACCAAACAAGAGTACAACTCAATAAACCAGCAAGGGAACAATCCCCAAAAAATAAAAGAACATATTAAAAATGCGGATACAGAAAAAACTTCCAAGAAATCATTTCTAAAAACACCTTACCCCAATAAATTCAAAATCCAACCAAAACGAGCCAACGTAGTGCAGTTGTCACAATCGTCTGATGTCCTTCAGATTAATGTTCATCACTAAAGTATACGCGTTATCTATCAAGTACTTTAGTGGGTGAAGTAATTGGTGCAATTGGTTTGAAATGGGGATTTGTTGCTTCAGTAGCAAACCCTGAATTACTTTGTTCATATAACGTTTTGTTTCTGGTGTCTCTGTATTTATTTACGGAAGTTTGCTTCGAAGGAAGAGAAAGGAGAGCAGGTGAGAAAGGAAGCTTTGTCACTTGTCAATTTCTCTGCGAGTGGAATGTCTCTCAAGAAACTGGTGATCAACTCAGACGCCTACTATGTGGCTCTCCAACACGCTCTTTCTACCGAGTCTGATGAGGTGATGGGTCTTTTGTTCGGCGAAATTGATGAGGGGTCACACGAGCTGCACGTGCTTGTGGCGCGCTGCTACACCCGCGTAAGTAAGCAGCGGGACAGAGTGGAAATAGCACCGGAACAACTGCAAGCGGCCGCCTTATACGCCGACCAGCTGAGTTCTCGCATGGGTCGCAGTGTTCGCGTGCTAGGCTGGTATCACTCGCACCCTCACATCACCGTCTGGCCCTCGCATGTCGACCTGCGCATGCAGACTTCACTGCAGACTCTAGACGAACATTTTGCCGGAGTAATTTTCTCCGTGTACTCGGCGCGAGCAGGCTGCACGGACAGTGAAGGTCGTGCAGCCGCGCAGAACATCAGGGCGGTCTGCTTTCAAACAGCCGCGGCTGATACCTCTGACCGTCCTCGCATTGTGCCTCTTCGTGTGAGACGTCGTCGTGCGCTTTCTCCGGAGTGTGCACGTGCACTACTCGAACTTCCCCGTCTGCTGGCGGACGAGGAGCGCGCCACGTGGAGCAGTGTTTGCACGCGCAGCTGTGCGGTCACGCGCCGTCTCAATGAGGCTGTGCTGCGGCGCAACATGTGTCACTTGCTGGGTGTGTTAACCGCACCTCTGTACAGTGTGATCCAGACTCGCCTTGAGCAAAATGAAGAAATCAAGCTCCGCTTATCCGCCGAGAGAGATCGTCTCAGATCGCTAATCAACAATGACGTCAGCGTTTCACCGAATCCCAACAGTAATTCCGGCGGCGATTCCAGTCTTTGCCGAGAAGTTGGAACTGGCCGACAATTGACACTGGATGTGACGGGTGATAAACGGTCTTCAAACTCACCGCCATCATCACCATGCATGCAGTCTCGCAGGAAGCGACGTCTTGCATGACCGAATGCTTCCAGACACTCGTTCAGTGTGGATGCGGCAACCGCTGATGAATGAATCCGAGCCAGGATTTGAACCGCCAACCTCCGACGCACTAAATTTCAGCGCCACGGAGACGCTGATCTAACCGGGATCTTTCATTTTTAGTTGATCTTTTAACTTAATTGCTGATGAAATGTGATGGAGTCTCATGTAAATAACATTATTGATAAAAATGTTAATATAATGATACATTATAGTAAATTAGTTTTTTATCAATTTGAAATATAGCTATTAATTACCTTCATTACTAGAGAGTCTGACGAAAGTGTTTGCATCGAGCAATATAAAATTGCATTTTAATATAGCGATTTTAACAAGTCGATTTGGCAGCTTTGCTAGTACCGCTCGCCGAAAGTTGTCAATATCTGCTCTCGTACGCGGTGTCTATTTGGGTGCTGTGTTAGTTG
>OU696582.1:485000-515000 GCA_916048095.2 Sacculina carcini | reverse complement strand
GTCTGTATGTATGTGTGTGTGTCAGTGTGTATGTGGCATAATGATACTGCACAATAATGGAGGATAAACACAACACTCTGAATTTACGCTCTGCATATTGAAAAGGTGTACTACTCAGTGAGTGTGTGTGTTTGTGTGTATGTCAGTGTGTGTTTGTAATTTGCTCGAGTTTTGCTTGTTTCTTGGCAGTAATTGGTTGCTGGTGATTTATTGTGTGTTGTTTCATCACTTTTTTCTCCTCATCTAAAGTCTCTCTCTCTCTCTGCATCTCTCTGCATCTCCACTATTCCACATTTGGTATGCACCTCAAGTGTACACATGATATGATATTCAGCCAACACACTGTGCTGCTAGCTAGGAGGGCTTGGATTAATACCGCTCGTGTATATGTGTGTGTGTGTATGTGTGTATGTTGTCATATGACTGATACTGCACGCACGCACCTGCATGGTGCATGTATGTGTGTGTATGTGTGTGTGAGTTTGCGTGTGATGGAACAAATTTTGGACGAATATGTGGCATTGATCCGCCCCGCGCTGTTTGTCTGTCTGTCTGTGTGTGTATGTATTGGTTATACTTGATGATTATTGACTCGTGTATTATGGCTGATAATACTGGCCTATTTTTGAGTTTAGTCGTCTTTTTTACGACACGCGGCGGTATTTCACCCCCTGTCCCATCCCTCCTCTTCTCTGCCCCCCCCCCCCCCACCCCCCACGGCCACACAAGTTGGCCGAATAGAGCTTATATTGCCGAGGTTGAATGGGACTTGACAAGTTTTCATATCTGGCAGCATTGAGTCGTCAGTTTGTGGTTGTCACCGACAAATATTGGATGTCGCGCATGTGATAAGTTTTCAGCGGCAGAATGTTTATCAGTGAGATTTTCCGGTTGTGTTGTTGAGTTCAGATATTTTCACTGATGCTAACAACAACTGGATATGCTTCAAACAAGTTTTGCTCGTGTACAAGTAGATACAATATGACAAATTGTTCAGCTGAATTTATCATGACAGATAGGAGGTGCGTGAACCTGTCATGCTCGTGTTTTACTGTGTGATTTATGAGCGATTTTGATGTCATTATTCAACGGGCTATTTGAGGCGATGGGCATGTTTGTTCTGGTCGTTATATGGGTCCATATCTGTGTGTGTGTGTGTGTGTGTGTGGTTGTGTGTGTGACTCTATTAATCGGTGCGTGCTGTTTGATCAGTGTTGTACAATGGCAGAACATTAGCACAACTTCATCATTAGTTGTGCTCGTCGTGTGGCGTGTGCTTTGCATGTTGACATGTATTTGTTTTCGTGTCAGTCAGTGTGTGTGTGTGTGTGTCAGTGTGTGTGTGTGTGTGTGTGTCAGTGTGTGATCGGAGGTTGATGGTTATTTGTTCTCTGTATATTGAACGTGAGTCGGTCAAGTGTATGTGTTTGTATGTGTGTGTGCTGGTTTGTCAATATGAACGGTGCCTGATTCTCGTGCAGTGTGGCACCAGGGCGTGCATCATTCACGCCTGCATTGTGCCCGCTACTCTCTGTCCATGCACCCTCTTCTTCTCGCACTGCGCGTGCTAGCGCGTGTCGTATCGATTTTTAACCACTGCTGCTGTCGACCAACACCCCACCGGCACATCAATGTTTATGTGCGTGTGTTTGAGGTGGCTGCTTGCGTTGCTTACGAGGGCTCCATCTATTACCAGTGCTGCCTCACTGATGTGCTAGTTGTCAGTTTTCCCGCCAGGGGGCGTCATGTCCGCACATGTTTTTACAACACGAATGTTCTGTACTCTTCTTCTCGAACTCGGTTAAATCTGGTGTTTTTTCATGTTCTGTTCAGTTTCTATCTCTTTTATTTTATTCTTCCGGAGGTCGGTTGTGTTGTTACCAGTTGTATCAGCAGTAATGAGTCAGACAGACTGCCGCCTTCCAGTCCTGTCGTATTTCTTGTTGAACAATTGTGTTGTTTGTTGATGAAAACTGTCACTTGTGCCAATTTATTCCCACTTTCTTTTGCTCTATTTGGCAGACTGTATTTATGAATGTTCTTTTTCATTGTGCGTAGTCTCTTGGTTCTCAGTTTCTTAGTTTTGTCATTTTCTAGTTGTTCTGAGACGAGAGGAGTGTACAGCTCCTTGTGGAGTGCTGAGCTACTCTTACGTGATGAGAGTGGAGTTTGGAGTTTCAGTACTGGCAGTAATGATAGTGTACTGTGTCAGTACCGAGGTACCGATCACAACTTGTTCATTGTGCAATGTTGTCAGTGATGTTGGTGATGTTATAGGTGGCATCTGGGGGCTGTTGATCTTCTCATTGTGCGTGTAAAAGATGAATCAAATAGGTGTTTTATTATGGTGCATTTTTAAGACAAAATCAAACAATGACAATGCGGTTGTCACACTGTAATTGTAATATAGCATACATATTAGTGTGTTTCACTCAATAATAGCGGCATTTTAATCTGTTTCTCAATCAGTTTTCAACAATATGTTTGTTTTATTTGACGAGATTTTCAATACTCATCAATACTGCTAGTGTTTATTCAACAAGCGTCCGATACATGTGTCAGGCAAGCTGCACCGTTTTCTCCGTCAACTTTTATCCCGGGATCTCACTGAAGGCTTTACAGACCATTTACCGCTGCTTCAGTCATGTAATACCCGGTATTAGGGTAGTTATCGAGTTGTGTGTGCGTTTGTGTGTGTGTGTGTGTTAACAGTGAGTAGGTAAGCTTGAAAAAGTTGAGTTTTGTGTGTGTTAGTTTTTTGGCTGTGAATTGTTTTAGGGGTTTTGTTTGGTTGATTTAGTGTAGTGTTGGCTCGTACATGATACGGTGAATTATGACCTCTGTCTACCAATATGTTGTATATTTGTTACTAGTATTTATGATTGGCTTGAAGAAGAGCACGATACGGGGTCATTGCGATCATCGTTGGTTCGGTCTAGGCTAAATGTGTAAGGATTTAAGAACATTAAAAAAGCTAATTTATAAATATCGCACAAAAACGTTTCTATATTTTTCATAGATTTTAGGTTAGGTTTAGTGTTCTAATGTAATGAGCTGCCTTTGCAGGAGGCGAGGGACTGGAAGAAATTCGTTAAATCAAATGTTATCAATCTAATGTTCTTGATTTCTTATACATTCGGCTTCAACGCGTTGGTTCATTGTCAGGTGCTGTCATCACAAGACGTATTACTTGGCTCAGTGAATGATGATACCTGTTTCATGAAATATGATACTGATTGTGGCGGTATAGATTTGGACCACAAAGAAAGACTGAGAGAGAGGGGGAGATCGTTGGAGCAGAAAGAGAGAGAGAGATAGTTTGGGAGAAGTAGCGATTAATCGCTGCATTCTGTTATTTCAAGTATGTCATCTAGGTGTATCTTGAGATATGACATACAATTTAGTTCAGTTGAACGCGTTCTGTTTGTAGTCAAATAAGCAGAAATTATTGGCAAATGTTTGTGATAATTTGTTGTGCCTTATGAATAGCTAGAACATTTGTGATTTGGATATATTAGAAAATGGTAATTTCAGGTAGAATAATTGATAATTGGAAGCAAGACGAAAATTTATAGTTCCAGGTAGATTATAAACGTATATTGTAAAACAGGGTGACATTTTGTTGATTTTGTTATTTTTATATAGGTAGTATTCACTATAATATTAGCTGATTTGAGTAATATTAAGTAGCTGAGTAATTGTCTGGATTAATTCAATTAGTATTATGTAAATTTGTATCGTTTGAGTTTGTTTTGTTTAGAATCATATTTTTACTTGGCTCTGTTTCATTAGTTATTTGTGAGTGGAGAATGGAACTCACATGTGTTGTATGAAAGGTCGTCTGTTCTTGTAGTCTGTCCTGCACTGTATTCACAACAGTCTCATCCTGTTGTGTTTCACTGTTGTCTAAACGTATCTCGTATCTCTTTGTCCATGCATAATATCTTGCTGTCAATTGTACACTGTTATTTGCAGACATAAATGACTGAATTTCACGTGACTAATAGCCGGCATTACCGCTCAGTTTCATCATTCATTCACCAAGGTGTCACACACACACACACACACACTTGTTATGTACACGAGTACACAGGTGTTACAGCAGCCACTGTGTGTCACCTGCATACCGCCGCACACGAGTATATTACTGACACTGCGTTGGCTCGTCACTGGTGTCTGTGTGTGTGTGTGTGTGTGTGTGTGTGTCGCCAATGACAGTGGTTGTCACCTGTCACGTGACCCAGTGAGGAGTCGGCCAAACCCCCTCTCCCCACCAGCTTGCTCCTCCCCCTCCTTCCTTCCTGCCTACTGGAAAGTCGGTGTTGATAGTCCAGTGTTGGTTCAGTGGACTCGAGTGTAACACGCGCTCCCATCTCATCATCTCCCACACACACACACACACACACGTGTTGTATCATCGGGCCGTCTGTCTACCTGTTATTAAGTGGCTGAAATGATAGCGCCAGTGTGACCAACTGGTTCTGTCATTCTCAGCGGCGGCGACGTTGTGCCTCGCTACATATCACCTGGTCATAAGTGTCGTGACAGTGGTGTTTCCGCCTTGTACTATGCAATCTGTGTATCCTGCCATCTTGCTCATGATACCGCTCATCTGCTCGCACGTGACAGTTGCACGAGACATTTCCGACTGCTTGCAACAAGCGCGCTGTGGTCGTCTGTTTGCTGCGGTAACTGGATGATCAGTAAGTTGTGGTCGAGGTGACAGGTGTGTTGTGTTGTGTTGTGTTGTGTTGTACTGTGTTGTGTTGTGTTGTGTTGTACTGTGTTATGTTGTGTTGTACTGTACTATGTTGTGTTATGTTGTGTTGTACTGTGTTGTGTTGTGTTGTGTTGTACTGTGTTGTGTTGTGTTGTGTTATGTTGTGTTGTACTGTGTTATGTTGTGTTGTACTGTACTATGTTGTGCTGCGTTATGTTGTGTTGTGTTGTGTTGGAGGGTGGCGGTATTTGTGCTCGTTTCTTGAACAGTGTGGCTCGTAGTTAAAGCTCATGTGTACTGCTTGTAGCACTGGAAGCGACAATTTAACAAGTGCTGTATGTTGGAGGCGTTCTTGTCTTTCTATTCACTGTTCACTGAAATTCTAGACTATTTTGTGCTGTGCTTTATTTTGTGTCTGGATATTATTCACAACGGCAGATGGGTGACAGCGAGAACACACACACATACACACACAGACATCTATTACTGTATTCTGTGTCTGTTTCCAGTTATTATTTAAACGTCTAATACACTAACAGCATAAACTGATTTCAGCTTTACTCTGTGACTGAACGGCATATCTGCGTTGTTATCTGTTTTTTCTGTTTATTCTTCTTTCTCATTCTGTCTGTATTCACTTGTTCGTGCTAGTTCACTGCCTGGCTGATGGTTATATGTTGTATATATTGCAGGTGTTCTGTGTGACAATTGCCGAATTTGTAGCGATGCAACTGAATATGATGCCACACGTGTGTGTGTGTGCGTATGTTTCAATGCTTGTGTATGTCAGTATGTGTGTGTCAGTGTCAGTGTGTGTGTGTGTGTGTATTTTTGGGCGCTTCCGGTACATGGGGCCACCTTAGGGTGGTAATAGTGCTTGCACTCTTCCCATGCTACTGGATTTGCCTGTAATTAATAATAATAATAAAAGTGTGTTAGTGTGTTAGTGTCAGTGTGTGTGTATATCAGTGTGTCAGTGTCAGTGTGTGTGTGTATGTGTGTATGTATCAGTGTGTGTGTGTCAGAGTCAGTGTGTGTGTGTGTGTGTGTTAGTGTCAATGTGTGTGTATGTATCAGTGTGTGTGTGTGTGTCAGAGTCAGTGTGTGTGTGTGTGTGTGTGTGTGTGTGTTAGTGTCAATGTGTGTGTGTGTATCAGTGTGTGTGTGTGTCAGTGTTTGTGTATATCAGTGTTGTTGTGTGTATGTGTCAGTGCTTGTGTATATCAGTGTATATGTATGTGTGTGTGTTGGTGTATGTGTGTATGTATATGTGTGTCAGTGTGTATGTGTGTGTGTCAGTGCTTGTGTATATCAGTGTGTATGTGTATGTGTGTATCAGTGTGTATGTGTATGTGTATATCAGTGTGTATGTGTATGTGTGTGTGCACGTGTGTTGTTTCCCCTGTGATGGCTGTCAGTCGTGTGATCAATGAGATTGCAATCAATTTTCAATGTGCTTGTTGATGGACGTGAGAATATTGCGAGTTGGTGTCGTGTCGTGGCTATTACCAATCAAGCTGGTATGACGGCTGATATGGCGGTATTCTGGTGATACTCACCTCGTATTACCATACCATACGCTGGTAATTATAAATGACATGTCTCCGCTTGTAACTTCACACGTGTGTGTGTGTGCGTGTGCGCTTTCAAACACGACGCTTTGTTCTTCACTGATAATTGGCTATACACACACACACATTAATTATCTGGCGTACGTTTGTGCATCAGTGTGTGTGTGTGTGTGTGTGTGTGTGTGTGTGTGTGTGTGTGTGTGTGTGTGTGTGTGTGTGTGTGTGTGTGTGTTTGTCACAGATGGTTTGTCAATTTGAGCGGTATTCAATCTTTAATCTTCGTTTAATTAATACCACCCGTCGGTCAACTTTGTTTTTGAACTTTCTGTGAGTATATGTATGTGTGTGTGTGTGTGTGTGTGTGTGTGTGTGTGTGTGTGTGTGTGTGTGTGTGTGTGTGTAGTGTGTTATATATGACAACATTTGCTACATTGTTGATGCCGTATGCACAGTCACGTTTCATACGACAGCTATTTTTCACTTGTTGACCGACAATATTTGCAGGTGCATGTGCTTATTTGTCACGTTCAATTGGGCCAAATAAATTCGGCAGTATTTGTGTGCTGTTGTTGCTGATGTTTTGCTGGCATTCTGTCGTGTGTTTTGTCTTGTTCTTTTCCGTTCGCTCAATTTCCACAGACTCAACAATTCGGGCACATTCTGCAAATGCTATCGCTTTATCTATTTTTGCTTTATTTCTGCTGCTGTTGCTGGTCGCGGTTGGCGACGCGTGTATGCGATCACAATCAAATGAAGACTGAACGCAATATTGAATCACGTCCCGGGTCACCGTTCTCACAAAACGCCTTCAGTCTCACTGTGTGTGTCAATGTGTGTGTGCCTGTGTGTGTCAGTGTCAGTTTGTGTGTGTGTGTCAGTGTCAGTATGACATTACTTGTCATGTTTATGCTGATCTATTGATATTTCACTGCGACCGCGTATTTGAACACATCCATAATGATATATGCTCGTATTCGTTTCATATACCCACGCTGTATATATGCTTGTATGTATGTGCGTGTGTGTGTATTCTGTGGTTGTTTTCGTCTTGTGTGTGTGTGTGTGTGTGTGCGTGGGAGATACGCTGGATCTATTTAAGTGGTATTTATGTGTGTGTGTTTTGGTCTAGTTTTTGGGTGCTAGGCACGCCGAGCAAATTCATCGACATTTATCTTCATTTGTTCGTGTTTGTTCATCGAGATATCGTTGTTTGTGCATGTTTGTATTTCAGCAACGCTCTTTCTCAATGCTGCCAGTAGTATTGTGTAGTCCTGTGTGTGTGTGTGTGTGTGTGTGTGTGTGTGTGTGTGTGTGTGTGTGTGTGTGTGTGTGTCTTGTCTTGTCTTGTATTATCTCATAGTTGTGAACGTATATTTTTATATTCCGGCTTCTCCTCTTCTATGTGATTATCCGGCGTACATTTGTGTGTGTATGTGTGTGTGTCAGTGTCAGTGTCAGTGTATGCTATGCAACTTGTTCACCTCTCTTGTCGAGTAGTTGCTGAGTTTGTTTGCGTGTATTTGTGCTGGGGTTGAGCTGGTAGTACGTTTGTCCAGGTGTCTGTCTGTCTGCTGGTGAGGGTCCGCTAGTGAGGGTGTTTGTCTCGTGTTGATTACTGTTAGTCGTATTGTGTCTCTTTCTCTCTCACACTCACACACACACATCGGCGATTACATGGGCACACATGCTGCACATCTGCGTGTGTGTGCGTGTGTGTCCTGTCGGCTGGCTTCATTGCTGTCTTTGTTAAGCAGTATACGACATTGCGTTGATCATTCAGCACAGCATTTACGGGTATCAACACCAGGTGAGTGCGCGCGCGTTTATCAGCGCGTGCCTGTGTGTTCCGTGAGCACCCCCATGTTAACCAGGCGTGTGTGTGTGTGTGTGTGTTTGGTGGCAGGCCGACGATGCAGCCATTGTTTGTGCTTGTGTCGGTGTTATTTCTACCCTACTGCCTGCTTGTTGGTAAGTGTTCACCCCCCTCTCTCTCTCTTTCTCGCTCCAGCCTCTCACGCTCTCACTGCCGGCTCAGCTCGTGCTGACTGTTGCCATTTTCCAGGTGTATTGTATTGTGGGAGATCATTGTGACAGCTTGTGTGTGGCTATTTGCGTGTGGTTGTGTGATTGTATTGGGCTTGTTCTCACCGACTGTTGTGACAGCAGAAATCGCAGACTCACACCAGTCCAAGACCCGTGGCCTTCTGCCTTCCATAGATCTTACTTCTTTTCAAACATCTGTGTTTGTGGTCTGGTTGACAGTTTCCTTCGGTTATTTGTTCTAATTATCTATTGACTTGTTTGGGAAGATGTGTATTGTGTTTGTCACGTTTTGTTTGTCGTGGTTTTGTTGGGCAGTGGACTACTTCAGTACTCTAATACTTCAGGTGTTTGAGGTTTTGTTTCTCATGAGACTGTTAGACAGTGAAATAACAGTGACTGCTTTACTGTTCTGAATTCTGTGCATACTGGAAACTTTTGTTTGGCATCCCGGTTGAATAGGAAAAATGTTCTAGATTGTTCTGTATGACTTATGTGGAAAGCTGAAAGTGCATGTGTATAAGTACTTCAGCACACACACACACACACACACACACTGGCACAAGCACACATACATAATGCAGAATGTGTGTGGTTGAATTTTCAACACAACACAATGGTCTCATTTTATCAAAGCTTACTCGTTCTTGCGTGCCCGACTGAGAGCGGCACACAAATTATGCTTGCAAGCACTGGATGCAGAAAGTGGACAGTTTTATGGAAGGGGTGGTGTTGTACGTGCCCATATGTTCCATTCACTTTCATTACTTCAATCACATGACATGTATTTTGTGAAAAATAGCGGAGTTTTTTCAATGTTCCTTTCAGCTTTTGCTGTTTTCAATTGCGCGTTACTGCTTTTTGCTTATTCTTGTTCATATGTGTTTTCATACTCTGCAAACGGGTTGTTGCAGTTCTTTCATTATTTCTTGTTCTCAGAGCAGTAGCAACCGTCCCCCGTACTCCCCGTTTCTGAGGGTTCCGAGTGTTGGGGATTACGTTGTCTCACGCAAGTCCCCAGGAGACCGAGGAGCTGATCGTAACTGAATTTTCCCGAAGTCGTACCTCTATTATAATGGTGCTTTATTTGTAATGGGGGCTCCAATTATTGTCTTCGGGGGGCATAGGAGCTTGGAACGGCTCTGCGTGTTGGGCTGGAGGTAGGGTGAACTAGCAAACACACACAGCTTCATCAACCACAATGACGCAATACACACATGGTGTCGTACTAACGAATTCTATCAGGAAAAACAACAAGCAAGTTCACATGTCCTTTGATGTTGGCTGGTTCACATTGAACAGAGATTCTCGCTAGATGCTCACAGGCGCTTGTTGTACACACAATCCCTTCAGATCTGGGCTCAAATCCTGCAGTGTGTTTGTATAGTGATTACAGCTCATCTTTCTGGCTGTCTTTTAACCTCCTCTCTCTCTCGCGGCTATTTTTCTCATTACGCATCCCGTTTTTGTCTGATAATCTTCTGTGCTAGCCTAGCTCTCGGGGCATTTGCATCCATGTTTTCTCCGAGTCGGCTTCTTCTGGAGGCTTCTGAACATGCAAATCACGAGATTCCAGAATTTTCCACACTGCATGCCGCTGCTTCTGCACTAATTTGCGCTGTTGTTTACGGCTAGCACACTGGCGATATTAATAATGCAAGTTTGATGTTTGCTAATCGCAGTCTGCCTGCGATTATTTCCGATTACCCACTTTACCTGTAATTGTACTTCTCGGTGTAATGTATTTAATGTGTGTGTGTGTGTCATTACGTCATTACGGTCTGCAAACACACACACACCGACATACACACAGACACACACACACACACACGTACACTAGCGGAAACTGGTCTACGTATTTGAATACATTATCTGTGAAAGTGCGAGAACACACATACACACATACTAGCGAATGCGGGAGTTTATCAGCACAACACTGGATAGCTGAATAGCTGTCACACTCGGCCGATTGTGTGTTAGTGTGTGTGAGTGTGTGTTAGCGTGTGTGTGTGTGTGTCGATGCGTTCGTTCGTTGTGTTCAATGGCCCGTGTCGACAATGAGAACTGGCTGCTGCGTATTGAACTGCTTTTCTCTGTGTGTGTGTGTGTTAGTGTGTCCATCTGCCGCGACAATGGCCGACTGTCACGTGCCCGCGTGCAAGTGTGTGCGCAGCCGACACATCTATTGTACGTGTGTGTGTGTGTGTGTGTCAGTGTGTAAGTGCGACAGGACAGGCGACTAGAGATACGTGATGGAAAAGTTGAGCAGCATATTGTCTGATCAATGTGATCCCGGCTAGCGTGATTTCTTGAATACTCACATCACATGTGTGTGTGTGTGTGTTAGTGTTTGAAAGTTTGTTTCAATGAACAGTGTAGATAAGTAAACTGCTAGTTGAGCCAAATGTTTGATAGGAAAATACACAGTCAACAACTGCTTGGTAAACTGATAGTAACCGATTATCTATCCATCATTCGTTCACATCGACTTTGTATTTGTTACTAGCATTACTATTGATTATGTTTCAACGTTGGCCCGTATTTTTATAGCTGTTCAAACTGATTTTCCCTCTCTCCACATGTGTTTCCTCAGTTTGTTTGTTGTTTGTGTTCTAGTCGACCTGCTTGGCTCCCTTTCTTGGCTGTATTGGGTCGGTATATCTATCAAACAACACTGGTTCATTTATTTTATCGTCACGTCCGTGCTGCATCCTCCATATGCACGTGTTTGTGTGTATGTGTTGGCACTTGTTTGCTCGAGCGATGGGTAGGGGTGCAGAGGCACGCGATGCCGCTTGGTTGTTGGTATGCTGACACTTGTCCAGATGGATGCTACAGTGTCGATAGCGTCGACACACGAATGAGTCTATTTTTGACGAGATTGAGTGAAGCGTTTGGCAGTGGCGAGGCTACAGTGTGATGTAGCTGATTGCTTTGCTATATTGACTCAACGCTCTCATATCTCACTGTCGTCTCGTCTCGTGCGTCTTGCTGCTCGCCTCCACCTCTCCTCCTCCTCCCCGTCACCGTCTGCTCCAATAATGTACTTCTTATCATTGGCCGTAGCAGCCAGCGTGTCTGCTGATCATATTCCGATTCGCTGCAATCGTTTCACTGCGAGTCTCAGCCAAATTTTCTTATAAATCTACCTTCTTTACTGTCGTGATGTCTTGGTTTGCGGTTTGTTTTTTAGCTATAGATGCAAATATATGTCACGTGCTATGTTGCGAGTGGATTTTCCACAAACTAGAGTATTTTAATTATACATCAAGCAATATATCTTGTTTCCCGTCGATGTTGAAGTGTTGGCCAGGCTAATTAATATATGTAGCATAGTGACTTTGAGTAATTCTTCATTTTTCATTTGTATCGCCCTTCTCTCATTATCGCTTTCTCACCAATTTCATATTTCATTTAGCAAAGTCACATGTGGCTATATGTTTATTAAACACAAACAAACAAACACACACATACATTGACTCACGTGCGAAATTGTGCTATTTCCCGTGGAACTGTGGACAACTGTGGTGTTTACTGCTATTATACGTGTATTGTGGCATCATTGTCATGCTGTTTGTGTGCTCACACACACACACACACACACACACACACACACACACACACACACACACACACACACACACACACACATACACACGTGAGTGTCATTGTCATTCTAGTTTTGTTTTTGTATACAGTGTATGCCTGACTTTGTATGTTTGACAGTGTTAGGAGGATCACTTGTTTATGCTGTAGATGCGATATAGTACAGTGTAGGATATGCTGGGTTATACTGCGCTAGAATAGTCAGTAAACATGGACGCTACAATATTCAGTAATATATACTGTACCGCATTACATTGCTGCTAGGCGGTACAGTATGCTATAGTGTTTGTCATACTGTACCGCATTACATTGATGCTAGGCGGTACAGTATGCTCTAATTACGGTTATATTGCTTCGTATATTGATTGTTATTATGTATTCATATTATATTGACATAATACGTATTTATGCAGTTTATTTATGCAGTCAGTATTTATGCAGATTGTATATTTAATAGCAACAATTATCGTAAATTATTTCATGAAGTACTGTATAGTTTTTCACAAACAATTGCTGTCATAATTGTTTTAACTCGAATTATTCAACTAATTTGTCAAATATAGGCCTATCTTCGAGAACAAGGTTCGCTATTATCTTTCCGGAAACACTTGGAAACATTTCTCTTGGAAACATTCTATAGTTGATCGAAATGTGTGTATATTTTATCAAAATGTATTTGTCATTTGTTTTCATGTTGTTTGTGTATATGTGATCAAACACATGTATGATTTCTTGTGTTTATAATATTTGACTGTGTTTCTATGATGTCTTATGTTCTTCTTTCTTTGTGCTCAATATTGTTTATCTGCAGCGCATCTGTGTGTGTGTGTGTGTGTGAATGTTTGCGCTTTTAATAATTCACATATGTGTGAAGTGTATACACATTATATGTATTGTATGCGTGCTTTTGAACGTTTTCAGTGGCTGATTTTACGCTTATTCCAGTCGTTCGTTTATTTATATGTGCGTATTTGTGTCTCTTGTCCGTAATGTAATTATATGTGTGTGTGTGTGTATGCGTGTATGTGTGTGTGTGTGTGAGTGAGTTCGAATCGATGTACAATTTAATCACTGCTGGATTTCTGCTGTGCATATTGTCATTGTGTTATCATTGGCGGGGCATGTGCGCGTGCATGCCTTCTCACACAGTAGTGGATATGTGGAATGACTGTTGGTTGAGTGGCCGGTGAATATTTGATAGACGCTGATTTGGCCAGCTGACAGACTCAAATGTATTGCACAGCAATGCACTGATGCCTGTCAGCGTGTGTCTGTCTGTCTGTCTGTGTGTGTCAGAGCCGACTGAACAAGTGCAATTAAGTGTCCACTTATTGATCTATACTTACTATCGTTCATTTCATTGTTTAACTGTGTGTCAGTTTGTCAGTGTCTGTGTATGTGGGTGAGCTTGTGTGTGTGTTTGTCAGTGTGTGTGTGTGTGTGTGTGTGTGTGTGTTAGTGTGTGTGTGTCTGTGCCGATGTCATTGAGTTTGGCTTGATGTTTGCTTTGCTGTGTTTCGTGCACTATTTCCCGCCAAACATTGTGTCCTGCTTATTTTAGGGGTTATTGTGACGTTGTTCTCGTAATAATTATAAGCAACTACATAACAAGCGTCGTATAGTAAATGATACATCTAATTTTACTGATCAAAAATCATCCTGCACAGCTTTGACAGCGTCTCGTTCTGTTTTTCTGTTTTTTTCATCTCATCTCGTGCAACATCACCTCGACCACCTTCACTATCAACACAAATTATCCCTGAGTCAATTTGATTACACTGTCGTGCATGTTTGATGGTCTGTGCGTGCTATGCTGCAATGTGCGTGCCGCCTGCTCATTTTGTGTCTGTGTGTGTTTGTGTGCCTGATTTAAAGTCACAATGAAACTGCTCTTGTTGTTCTCAACTGCATCTTCCTTCTCCATGTCAAACCATTGTTGGTTCATTCTGGTCCCTAGTCGTGCTGTTTCCTTTCGTGTCATATCCTGTGAATGCATTCTCTCTCTCTCTCTCTTTCTCTCTGTGTGTGTGTGTGTTCATGCCTTGAGTGCTTGACGTCGTTCATGTAATGGCTGTTTTTCCGCTCGTGCTCTCGTGCCTAGTTGAGATTTCCAGTCACGATTCACCAATTTTATCTTGATCGTCCGCCATTACTTATCCGCCTAAGTGATGAGACGCAATTATCTCGCGTAAAAGACCCATTTGTACCCTGGGCACAGGTTGGCACAACAAAGACCACAACACATCAGACAGCTCGTGACATGCACGTTCAAAATGCTCTCAACAATCTCCCTGCGAGGTGAATTTTCCTAATGAGATTCGTGGAGTATCTCAGTCGGTCGGTCTGTTTTCACCTAGCTAATTGCCACAATTTATTCCAACACACGTGCTATTTCTCATCTAGCACTCCGTCAGCGAGCGTTTGGTCTCGACATTATTAATTTTTCGAATTCTTTCAGTTTTATATTGCTGAATATTGTATGAATTGTGGTTGGAATTATGTCTGTATGTTATTATGTTTGAATTGTGGAATTACTCCTGTATTTCAGAGGTTTACGTTTTATGTTGAACAAGTGGGTTGTTGGTTTATTAACAATGTCGCTTGTGGTAATTTATTTTAGTTTTTATTGCTCTATTCAGCAAAGTATATTTATGAATGTTTTTTCATCCTGTGGCCAAAATTACTATCTCCGTTTGATTTTGAGAATTCAAATAACTTCCGGTTTTCAACTGTCTTTTCTTTTCCGATCTATAAATTGTGATTAAATCTCTTGTAGTCTATTTTGTTATTGTTGGTGTTGCATGTGTATGTGTATGTGTGTGTGTTTTGTGATCATGTTATATGAATGTGATATACTATGGTAAAACAATGACTTTAATGCAGTTGACTTATATACAAATGACGTGCAAAATGATATATGATTTGTGCTGTACAATGAGTATTAGCATGGTAATAATTTAGAGCAGTGGTATGGTTATTGTCGGCGATGTCACGTGGCAGTGTGACACGTGGCAGTGTTACACGTGGCAGTGTTACACGTGGCAGTGTGACATGCAGCTGACGAGACGCGTGTTGGTCGTGTTTTGTGTCAGATCCGGAGAGCATCAGTCACGGCCTCTCGTTCATCCAGTACTTGACACGTGAGTAACGAGTGACTGAACTGCTTGATGTTCATGTCGCTCGTGGGGGCTTGTTGGGGGGGGGGGGGCTTTCTAGCAGACATTTTGTGCAAGTGAGGTGTTTACATGTGTATTGTCTTGTTGGTTGTATTTCTATCACCAGCAAGAGGACAATGACCTCAATTGCAGGTTGAATGTGAAATGACGTCATTTTACTACGTCATTGGACGTGCCAGTATCAGTTGTGATGTCAGTGTGTGGATTGGCCGAGTGTCTCGTGGGTTCTGCTCAACAATGTGGCTGTCTCGCACACATTCGTACATCTGTGTGTGTGTGTGTGTGTTTGTGTGTGTGCACGTGCAGACCCGCCCGAGTTCATAGAGCGGCCGCGAGATCAGCGAGTACCTGCCAGCGAGGTGGCGGCGTTTTTCTGTCGTGCCCGAGGCGACCCTGCCCCGGTCATCAGCTGGTTGCACGGTGGCCAGCCTTTTGAGCCTGCTCTCAGTGTAAAGTTGGCTGGAGGAGGCAGAGGGTTCTGGTTGCAGCCAGTGCGGGCCACCACCGACGAAGGCAACTACGAATGTGTGGCCGAGAATAAAGTGGGGGATCCTGAACGAGCCTCGGCCACTCTCACCGTCATTCCCGGTCAGTCACGTGACACAACTACCAATGCTTTCCTCATGTTAACCCATATGAACGTTCCCATATGAACGCCTGGTGTATGCCTGGTTTTAGACACGTCACACACATGTAGCATCACTCGGTGTATATGGGTTAATACACGCAGAGTATTAGCGGTAATTTTATATCAACACATTGCCTCTCATAGATATATTGAGCACAACGAGTTTGATATATTCAAGCTTGTAAATTAGTTTTGGAAATATTGCGTTGATGTCAAGTAAATGTTAGCGTAATGATTGAATGCGACAGCATACTACGAAGCATGGTCGTTTTATGTGACCTCATATGAGGTCACCAGGAGGTAATGGATCCATACCTGTGGTCAATACTTGATTCTAATACGCGGTCACGGTGTGATGAGCTGTATTTATGAGCTGGGAGCTGGGTATTGGTTTGCATAGTGAATGGTTGGATGGTTTTGCGCTGTCAATATGTAGCACAAATTGTACATTACGCTCGAAGACAACAGGACTAACTACAAGCCTGCTTTGCTCCGGGAATATTGAGAATTAACTAATTCAACACTCATATATAATTTATTATGATTGATTTCTCAATCTCGCTGGCTATTTGCACATAGATAATTGATGGCGCAGTTCAGTACATCCCAATATAGACACATATTTTGATTGTGTTTCTGTGTTCTCTCCAGTTTAGCACCTGACTAAGTGGCTGCTGTGAACCATTGATTTTCTGTCCACTTGACTTAACCAAATGCATTTGCGTTGAAAAAGTGCGCCTGTGTGTGTGTGCCTGTGTGTGTGTGTGTGTGTGTGTGTGCGTGTGTGTGTGTGTGTGGGCTCTGTTGAATACAGCAGCTGAAATGATAGTGAAATCCGGCCCAGTTCAGTCCACTGTTGCTGTTGTTGTTATTTTCGTACCAATTGACCGATCAATAATGATTTTACTGCTCTCTTTCTCTCTCTCTCTGTCTCTCTTTCTCTCTTTCTCTGTGCTCTCTGCCGCGTGGACAACTCAATGGTGAAATGGTGGAAAGTTGTTTATTTCTGGCTCAATTGGCAATTTCGTGCGTAAATGCTGGCCAGGTCAAATGCTGAACATTTCACTGCTATATTATCATCGTCTGCACTCACACATACGCTCACACATAAGCAATAAATATACATATTAATGTCTGTCTAAATTACTATTTGTCTGTTTTTGGGCTATGTTTACGAAACACAACAGAAGCTCGGTTTTTATCAACAGGCGAGAAATTAATGTTAAGTAAATACGTTGAAATCCACGTTTTTTTAATTCGAATCACATTTGTTTTGTAAGCAGTATCAGAATGAACGATACAAAATGACGCGCTATATGTTCACTTCATTTAATTATCGCAAACACGTGCATATTTGTCCGAAATTCCTCGCAGTTTTTTATTAATCACCAATTTCTCTAACCAGTAATGTCTAGACCAGTGGTTCTAAACCTGTGTGTGGGGAATGGAAGAGTTGTCAAGTGGGAAGCTAAAGGTCGGACAGAACAGGACAACTATGTGTGTGTTTATCAATTAAAACTCTTTATTTTTGTTTCTAATGACATCTTGCTATTTACTTTGATGTAACAACTGAATTTATTGAATTTATCAGCGCTGTGTTGTGAGGAAAATGAAGAGATGGCTCATTAAGAAGTGGGGATCAGAGTGAGAAAACCTTGAGAACCACTGGTTTAGACTATTGTTCAAATCATGATTCGCTTTCTTACACAATTTTATTCTCGTTGAGAAAGCTGTGCATATATATTTAATGTTCGCGCAGGGCACTTGGGTGCATAATTAGCGGAAGTGCTCCTGTACAAGTGCTCGTGCCAATTATAATAGAGTTTTTCTAGCACGCGTGTTGCCTAGTGGCAGGCATTATGTTCTGTTCTCTTTTTCCTAGTTCTCTTGGGTGTGTTCATAGTCAGAATTGACGTACTTTCACGACTCAACTTATAATTGGCCGTCGCATTTGTTCTCGGTAATTGCGCGTGAGTTGTTGGTAATAATTTCAATTATCCTATCATATAGCGATATTTTATTGCTTCTTATACACACACTGTATGTTTGGTGTATTTATTTTTCGCTATATTTTGCCTTCTCACTGTTTCGTATATCCACCGATTTCGTGCTTTATCTCGACCTCCCTGCGCTGCCATATTTCAGTTGTTTCATCGTCTTGTGTCCTTGTTGTGTTGTAAATTCACGTGATTTGTGTCACCGCCTGTGTATGTGTGTGTGTGTGCGTGTGTGTGTGTATGTGTGTTTGAGAGCGCTATAGGGACTTGCGTAGTGTAGAGCGATTTATATATGTCTTCCTGTGCTATGTGCCAGCACGTGTGTATGTATCTGAGTAGTAACTGGTGTTACTGTCTCGTACTGTGTGTTACTGACTGGTGTTACTGTCTCGTGCTGTGTGTTACTGACTGGTGTTACTGTCTCATGCTGTGTGTGACTGACTGATGTTACTGTCTCGTACTGTGTGTTACTGACTGGTGTTACTGTCTCGTGCTGTGTGTTACTGACTGATGTTACTGTCTCGTGCTGTGTGTTACTGACTGGTGTTACTGTCTCGTGATGTGTGTTACTGACTGGTGTTACTGTCTCGTGCTGTGGTGCAGGAGGGACTGGTGACCGTCCCGCCGGCTTTCCCTCGATCGAGCGACAGCCATCTGCTCGCAGTGTAGAGCGAGGTCACCATTTCAGTCTGGTGTGTCGAGCACGCGGCGACCCCGCACCTCTTATCTCGTGGTACAAGGACGGAGTGCCGGTGAACTTCAGTGACCCTCGCTTCTACATGCTCGATGACGCCAAAAAAGGCTCGTACTAACACACTCACACGCTTTCTCTCATACACACACACACATTCAAAGCGGGTGGTCTGTGGTTCGAAACCCAGCGGAGGAGAATTTCTTTGGGCGAATTATATAATCCAACAGTCCCTGTCCACCCAGCAGTAAATGGTACCAGATATCAGTCATGTGTTGTGCCATGCATTCTGGGGAGGTGGCCCTCTCTAATATGTCTTTCGTCCTTGTGGTGTCATAGCGTGGAGAGGGTTGGTTCTGCGGTGGCAGCGAGCTGCACGGGACACACCTGTGTGTGTTCATAAGCTTTTGCTTCTTCCCGTGTAGCAGCTGTCACTTGAGGCCTTTAACCTTTAACGTACACATACAGGTGTATGTTTGTGTATGTAATATTAGTCGATTTTTCCAGACATTTTTATCAAATTTACATCAGGTTTTCTGTTGTCGAATTTATTTAACTATTTGATATTTGTGTATCTGATTTTTATATACTTGTGTGCGTGCTTGTGTGTTTCCTACCTGACATTATGAAGCTAGCGGCTTGTGTTGATGATTTATTGAGCGGCGGTAATAAATTTGGCCAATGTTTTCATTTTTATATTCCGAGCGTGTTCAATGTGAACACGTGTGTGTATGTGTGTGTGTGTGTGTGTGTGTGTGTGTGTGTGTATGGGAAGACAAATTGTGATGCATGTGGTGTTGGTACCACACACACACACACACACATACACACACACATACATGCATATATCTCTTGCAATGTTTGTTCCCGTTCGCCGTTATTAATTTGGTGTGTGTGTGCCAGTTTGTATTCGTGTGTATGTGCCAGTCTGTGTGTGTGTGTGTGTGTGTGTGTGTGTGTGTGTGTGTGTGTGTGTGTGTATGTTACATGTTTTATCGTCGAATAGGTTTTTTCATTGGCTACTGGACATGGTTTTACGATCGCTCAAGACATCTTTATTGACCTGTTCACTGTGTTCATTCTGTGTGTGTGGCGTGGATATTGTACACGTGGGTGTGTGTGTGTTTGGCGTGGATATTGTGCACGTGTGTGTGTGTGTTGTGGCTGTGATGACGGGTTCATTCTTCATATAGCACGTGAATTTGTGTTTCATTTTCACCAGGTTCCATCACAGTGTTGTTATTGCCAATTTCACACTCAATACTTCAGACAATTTCTTTTGTTTCATATTACCACACTGTTTTTTGTTTTTTGCGAAATTACTGTGACGTAGTATTACACTCATCATTCCTTTTTAAATGGTAATAATTTTAATTTTTTCATTCATCAAAGAAAAGGTTCGTATGAGTCGTTTATTAAGTATTTTTTGATGAAATTTTGTCAGAAATTCCCGTGTGTTTTTCTGTGTGTGTGTGTGTGTGTGTGTGTGTGTGTGTGTGTGTGTGTATGTGTGTGTGTGTGTGTTTTAATCAGCCAAATAGTGTGTTTCTTTCAGTTGATTCATTTTGCGAAGACCCATCGTTAAGATATTGCTTGTAGGCTTGGTTGGCTGCATTATCACACAATGTTCACACAATACTCTAGCTTAATGAAAGACGTGTCAGTGGGTCGCCAGCTTCAAAGCCAGTTCAGCAATAAGCTGATGCAGTGTGTGCCGGTATTCCCTGTGGTCGCAGTCTGCTGCCACCACTGTCACTGTACCGCTCGTGCACCACAGAGAAGCAGCGACACACTCAGTTTAAATAGCGGCCAGCGAGAGGCAATTCCCACTGTCAACCTGTGCACTGTCTCCCGTCTTCATCTCGCACCCTCGCTCTTCCTGTATGTATGTGTGTGTGTTTCCTGGCGGGATCAATGCATTAACACGCGGCAATGAAGCCGGTGCTTGTATGTGTGTGTGTGTGTGTGTGTGTGTGTGTGTGTGTGTGTGTGTGTGTGTGTGTGTGAGTGTGTGTGTGTGTGTGTGTGTTCTCATCTACGTGTGCTGCGGATTGCGTGTTGTATGCGCCCACACCAGTGTAACCAATTGTGGTCTCTCAAGCAGTCTGGATACGACAAGATTGTTTTCTGCATATATACAGTTTGTCACAAATAATGTATACATATTTTAGCAGCTCATTACTCAATGATTTATTGTCTTTTGCAGACTGAATTTATTTAAGCGATTGATTGCAGTCAGACTAAACTTTGAAGGAGAGAATATACTTTGTAAATTAGTTGTTAATTAATTGTTAATAAATAGCTGTAAATTATTTTGCATGTTAAAAATTTTTTCAACGCCAAGTTTACAATATGTTTAAATTTTCTGGTACACCCTGTATATTGTGTTTTTTTATGAAGAATAGACATTATGCCAAGTTCCATTAAATTTATGAAATAACGGGATTAATTATCACGGGCACCTCCAATATTGCAGCTATATAAACTGTCTATACTGCCAGATGTATTGAAAATGTTTGTTTCCCGCATTACACAATATTGTTATGACATAGTTGTGTGTGCGTATGTGTGTGTGTGTGTGTGTGTGTGTGTGGTGTAGGTGACTTGTTGGTGAAACACCCGACAGAGGTGGACCAGGGCAAGTACCGTTGTGGGGCTGAAAATGCACTGGGTACCATTTACTCTCACGAGGCCAGCGTGTATGTCAGAGGTGCGGCTTGATATTTATCACGAGCTTTGCCAGTCCGTGCTTTTGCTCCACCAACAATTATTATAATTTATAATAGGCTCTGATAACATTTTAATATAACATTATGATTATGAAAAATCCTTATTAAAATTCTGTTAAATTTTTTTGGAAAATTTGAAAATGAAATTTATTATCCTTAATAAAATTATTCCTATTAATATTATTATCATAAATAATGTTCTTATTGAATTTTGATATACTTTTTTATAATTTGTAATATGTTTATATAATTTGTAATTAATATGGAAAATGACTATGGATGTCGGCTGATGCTGATAGGTCACACCTGAGATTGGTGATTTATATCATATAATCACATAATGTCTTGTTTCTCTTGTTGTATCATTCTCTCTCATATTGCTACTTAAGCCTGCTATTTGCTTGCACTGTGGATCTGTTTATCACTAAACCAGTGGTTCTCAACCTTTTTTCTCACTGATTCCCCACTTCTTAATACGAGGCATATCTTCTTCATTTTCCACACAACACAGCGCTGATAAATTCAATAAATTCAGTTGTTACATCAAAGTAAATGTCATTAGAGGTCATTAGAAACAAAAATAAACGAATTGGAATTGATAAAAACACACATAGTTGTCCTGTTCTGTCCGACATTGAGCTTCCCACTTGGCAACTCTTCCATTCCCCACCAGACAGGGGAATTCCCCACACACATTAAGCAACACTGCACTAGACAATTACACGGTGTATATCTACCGTGTGTGATATATTGCAGTACGTCGCGTGCCTCCTGTGTTCACGGTGCCTCCCAAACCCGTCTACGAGATATTGCCCGGAGATGATGTGAATGTCACGTGTGTGGCGTCGGGGTCTCCTGTTCCCAAGATCCGCTGGCGAAAGGTAAATCACCACCTAACACACACACACACACACACACGGTTTTATCACTTACTCATCATACCTCATCTTTCCTCTGCACTTGTTTATTGATATTATTATTAATTAATTCAATTCAGTAGCATTCAGCAAATCAGATATTATTATTAATATTAATTATTATTGATATGATCAATTAATTCAATTCAGTAGCGTTCAGCAAATTCAGTAGCATGGTAGGAGTGCAAGTGCACTATTACCACCCTGTGCGGTGACCTCATGTGTACTGGAAGCGCCTAAAAGATGTACACAGAGAAAGAGAGTTCGAAAAGTGGAGAGTACAAAAAGTAAAGGTTTTCTTTTTCATTTGTTTTTCAATTATTCTGCACTCAATTTTTTTTTCATACTATTTCATATATTTGTTTTGTTATCTTTGTCTTCTTCTTCTCGTTCTCGTTTGATCTGTTCGATTATTGACAACACGCACGCACACACGCACACACACACACATACACACGGGCTGTTATACGTTGTCTCCAGTTGTATTTGCATATTCACACGACTCATTCTATATTCATTCATTCATTGCACTCATCCACACACACACTGTCACACACACACACGCACACACTGACATACACACACATGAGACTGAATCAGAAGACAGCAGAATAATTAGACTGAATGAGAAGGGAGCAGTTCACTGCTGTTATATCTGTCTCCATTTGAGCAGTAATGTCACGTGATACCTGCCTCCTGTTATTATTATATTATTATTGTTAGTATTATTCATTACAGTAGCATGGGAAGCACTATAACCACTGTGCGGTGGCCCCGTGTAATGGAAACTCCCAAAATACTCAGAGAGAAAGAGAGTTTGAAAAGTAAAGAATTGTAGACAGTGTGAAAAGTAGATAATATAAATAAATATCAATCTATGCGATACCACTTATAGACTGTTCTGTTATCATGCATATTGTTTTTGTGCACTGCATGTTGTAATATGGTGGAGTATTGTGAAATTGCCGCTATATGTTGGTCTATTTATGTTGTGTTTGCACACTGTTTACACACTGGGGCCAAATCCTAGCAGCTCATCATATGTACACCGATTTGTTCAATATTCCCCGAGCACAGCTGACTTATGCTAGATCAGCTGATCACAGCTCAATGTTTCCTGTGAAACTATCCACATGCAAACCCGACAACATCCTGCTTATGATCTGCTCTACACAGAAACGCTAAGCAAATATGTAAATAACATCGACACCATATTGATGTGTGGGTGTGAGTATTTATACTGTGTATGTGTGTGAATTCATTTGTGAATGGTTAAACTTGTGTGCAATTGCGTCTTTTCCCTTCTATATATTTTTTCTGGTTTAGTTTTTTGGGTGTCGTTTGGATTGTGTATTTGTGATCACACTTACTAACTAAGCTTGTTTTTCTCAAACTACCGATAGTTTTAGGGCGCTTCCGGTACATATGACCATCACAGGGTGGTAATAGTGCACTTGCACTCTTCCCATACTACTGGATTTGCCTGTAATTAATAATAATATTGACATTTTAGCTAACATAACTAGCATGCGCCGCCTATTGGTGTTTTTGCCTCGAAAACCCACATTTTTGTCGTTTGAAGCCGGTGTTTTAGTCGTAATGAGCGTGTGTTATTTTCACCTAGCAACACGTTTTCATTCTTGCCCTGTGCACACACACACACACACACACAGAAGAAATTAATAATTATCAGCAGAACTTAATTTCTGCTATCTTGACGCCATCTTGTGCTCAATTATCACTCTGATCGCTTCTTATCGCCTACCTATGTCTCACCTGCCTGGTACATGTTTGTGTTACTCACTCACTCACTCACTCACTCATACACTCACTCACTCACTCACTCATACACTCACTCACTCACTCACTCACTCATACACTCACTCACTCACTCACTCACTCACTCATACACTCACTCACTCACTCACTCACTCATACACTCACTCACTCACTCACTCACTCACTCATACACTCACTCACTCACTCACTCATACACTCACTCACTCACTCACTCACTCACTCACTCACTCATTCACTCACTCACTCACTCACTCACTCATACACTCACTCACTCACTCACTCACTCACTCACTCACTCATACACTCACTCACTCACTCACTCACTCACTCACTCACTCACTCATACACTCACTCACTCACTCACTCACTCACTCATACACTCACTCACTCACTCACTCATACACTCACTCACTCACTCACTCACTCACTCACTCATACACTCACTCACTCACTCACTCACTCATACACTCACTCACTCACTCACTCATTCACTCACTCACTCATACACTCACTCACTCACTCACTCACTCACTCATACACTCACTCACTCACTCATACACTCACTCACTCACTCACTCACTCACTCACTCACTCATACACTCACTCACTCACTCACTCACTCACTCATACACTCACTCACTCACTCACTCACTCATACACTCACTCACTCACTCACTCACTCACTCACTCACTCACTCACTCACTCACTCATACACTCACTCACTCACTCACTCACTCACTCACTCACTCACTCACTCATACACTCACTCACTCACTCACTCACTCACTCACTCATACACTCACTCACTCACTCACTCACTCACTCACTCACTCATACACTCACTCATTCGCTCACTCACTCACTCACTCATACACTCACTCATTCGCTCACTCACTCACTGACTCATACACTCACTCACTCACTCATACATTCACTCATTCACTCACACACTCACACACACACTCACTCACACACACTCACTCACTCACTCACACTCACACACACACACTCACTCATGCACTCCGGTCACATGACAATTTTGCTGCTTTTGTAATTGTGTAGGGAGGTGCACTTGCGCGCTTGTTTACTGCGCTATAATTAGTGTATTGTCGAGGGAGCAACAGGCTCCCCACCGAGTACCACACTGGCTCCTGTATTAATGACCTGCACACTGACACACTAACACACACACACACTCACACACACACACACACACACACACACAATATTTACTCATTGAGTCGTATTTCAGTCATCAATCGATATTTTATTAAGATGTTAATATGAAAGAGAGGTGCATTGGCCAATATGTCACATGATGTTATTGTTTACGCTTTGTCGTGATCGGTATTAACAGTGATCGGAGGATGTTTGAAGTTGGCTATGAGGAATTATTGTGTATGCTAGAGAGAATCGTGGTGTGTTTCGGTGTAATGTGGTGGTGTAATGTGATGGTGGAATGTGATGGTGGAATGTGATGGTGTAATGTGGTGGTGTAATGTGATGGTGTAATGTGATGGTGGAATGTGATGGTGGAATGTGATGGTGTAATGTGATGGTGTAATGTGATGGTGGAATGTGATGGTGGAATGTGATGGTGTATATAATGCTTGCGAGATTGACTTGTTGCTGTTTGTCTTTTACTATTATTATTATTAATTACAGGCAAATTCAGTAGCATGGGAAGAGTGCAAGCACTATTACCACCCTGCGGTGACCTCATCTACTGGAAGTGCCCAAAAAAGTGAATAATTCTAGATAGAAAAGCAGTTCGAAAACAAAATAATTAATAAATAACAATAAACAATCAATCCGATAACACTGCATAATGTCACTCCGCCCACACTCCTCAATAAATAACAACAATTAACAATAAATAAGGATAAATTAATTACTATTGTCAAAAAAGACTTCTACACAGACAAAACTCAACAGTGAGTGAAATCTGAGACAGGCGTGCTGAACATATGATGACATCTAATATATTCTGTCATTATATTCAGATATGATGTGGTGATCTTTATTGATACTTGAATGACAACACTGAAAGACACACAGGTACAACAACAACGTATAGCCAAGCAGGAAGATAATGTACATTCAGTAATGCACCCATCTCGCCTCCTCACATGCACTCACCAGATCAAAGCAGCACACAGGGAGACCTGTGCCTGGTGTCTGGTATCAGACCACGCGTGTGTGTCCACGACACAACACAATACACTGGCATGCACCATATCATGTTACCTGCTGTCACGTGACATCCACCACCGTGCACGCCAGCAAGCTGCACGATGTCACGTGACATCAGTACGTCATGAACCACCTCTCAATTACCGATCATGTGTGTTTGTCAGTGTGTGTCTGTGTATGTATGTGTGTGTGTCAGTATATTTGTGTGTATGTCAGTGTGCGCTTTTGGTGCTTTTGAGATCCTCGGGTGAAAAGCGCGATATAAATGTCTTAATGTAATGTAATGTGTGTCTGTGTGTCAGTGTGTGTATGTGTCATTGTATATGTGTCAGTATACGTGTGTGTGTGTGTGTGTCTGTGTATGTGTTGTGGCTGTTGTGTAACACTTGTGTCAGTGTGTCAGTGTGTATGTGTTGTGTCTGTTGTGTTACACTTGTGTCAGTGTGTCAGTGTGTATGTGCTTGGGCTGTTGAGTTACACTTGTGTCAGTGTGTCAGTGTGTATGTGTTGTGGCTGTTGAGTTACACTTGTGTCAGTGTGTCAGTGTGTATGTGTTGTGTCTGTTGTGTTACACTTTCTTTCACACGCCTCTTCTCTTTCCATTCGTGCCATTTCGGCTAATTTGTGTTCTCTAATATGTCATCATCAATCTTCATTGCTACCCAACTCTGAAATGTCTGTGTGTGTGTCAGCGTGTGTGTCTGTGTGTGTGTGAAATACTGTATACTGTACCGCAATACATAAGTGCTTGGCGATACAGTATATCTCAGTTTGAGCTACACTGAGGTACAGCGTATATCTGTGTGCTTCATATGTAATATGTGTATGTGCTTGCTAGCACTATTACCACCATGCGGTGGTCCCACGTACATGAAACACCCAAACAATGAAGATATGTTGAGAAAAATGAGCTTAGTTAGTAAGTGTGATCACAAATGCACAATCCAAACGACACCCAAAAAACTAAACCAGAAAAAATATATAGAAGGGAAACCACGCAATAACACATAAGTCAAATAATTCACAAATGAATTATCACGTACACACACATACACATACACACACACACACGCCTACACATTCACATACACAACAATGCTCTGCATAGAAGACGTATATGAAGCGTAGACGTATATGCGTTACACATTTTTCTATTCATATTTTCTCATATTATCTTGTTTCCATTTTTTCTCGCATCTTTGTCTGTTTTCTCTGCGATATGCTAGGTTTTATCCACAATCTTCCACTAGCACAGTGCTTATTAATCATTTAATCTGCCTGGATTCTTGATTACTTTTACGAAAAATATATGAATATACACGACGTACTCTCCAAACAGTTTGTATCCTATGGTCCTTCATAAAGCTTACACTTCCTTCAAGAACATCAAGCAAACCGTTTTTGCAGGCAAAAATTTAAAACACATACAAAAAATATATTTTCTTTACAAATTTAATCAAAAAATATAAATCACATGCAATTTTTTTATATAAATCTAATCACAAAATATATATCACATAAAAAATATTTTTTTTCATAAATCTAATCACAAAATATAAATCACATGCAAAACATATTTTTCTTTATAAATCTAATAACAAAATATAAACCACATACAAAAAATATATTTTCTGTAATTTTTAACAATAATTAACGCACCCCAAGGAGCCGGGCTTGCACCCCTATTATTGCGAGCACCCCTGTTAAGAACGGGTGCACTAGCAAGTATTGTGTGTGTTGTAGGAGCCTGATGTGGAGCTAACACCGGCAGACAGTCTACCTTTCGGCCGAGCCTTCCTCGTGTTGGCTGATGTGCGACAGTCAAACAACTACACCTGTGTGGCAGAAAGTCACCTGGACACCATCACCACCACCACTCTCATCCGCGTGCAAGGTCGGCCTGCCACTGTGTATCTGTGTGTGTGTGTGTGTGTGTGTATGTATGTGTTCTCGCTGAGTTGTAGTGTGTTCAAGACTAAGTCAAGAGTAAGTCTGTCCCGCCTTCCATTGATCAGATATGAGTGCTTGAATTATTTGATGGTATTTTTGTTTGTGATATTGGCCGGTAACTTATTCCAATGTGTTATACGAGCTCTATATGGAAAATTATATTTTTCAGACCCCGTTTTATTGTTTGGTTTTGATATTTTGAACATTCGCTCATTTTGAATTGTGTCTTTTCTACTTAAATATTTATATATCATTATGCTATCTCATCTTTTTCTTCTAGCGTTGGCAAGTCAATTTTTTGGAGTCTCTGCTCATGTGTGTGTGTGTGTTTGTGGGTATTTTTTCTCTTTGACTCAATACTCTTCTCGCTAGTTTATGATCTTCTCTGCCAAGACTACAATAGGCTGAGAAAATACAGTTCTTGCATACTGTTTCAATTTTATACCGCGACTTTTGTGAAGTTTTCGAGTTTTTTGTGTGTGTGTGTGCTAGCTACCTCAGATATATTGTCGTTATTTTTTGCCGCCGATATACGCCATTTTATGTCTTCATAGATTCACGTGTCGGTCAACAGACATGCGTATTGGGGCATGTATATATATATGTGTGTGTGTGTACGTGTGTGTACAATGTGGGTGGTTGTTTGTATTGGAATTGCACAGTTACTGCTTACAAAGTCACGTTCTTCCCATATTGCATGGTACACCGCACACACACACACCCACACTGACACACACACACACACAGGCGAAAGTGTACTCAAACACGTACACGTACAGTAATTGTAAGTGTGGTTTTTTGCTGTGTGTGTGTGTTTATGTGTTTCAGTGTGTGTGTGTGTGTGTCAGTGTGTGTGTGTGTGTGTGTGTCTATGTAAACAAAGTAGCTCAATATTGTTTGTACAATGCCGCTGTGCTTGTGTTGATATCAATTATGTTATTCAATGCGTTCACCCATTCAAATTAATGTCCACCGTCTAGCCCAGTGGTTCTCAACGTTTTCTCTCACTGATTCCCCACTTCTTAATACGAGCCATCTCTTCATTTTCCACAACAGCGCTGATAAATTCAATAAATTCAGTTGTTACATCAAAGTAAATGTCAAGAAGTCATTAGAAACAAAAATAAACGAATTTGAATTGATAAAAACACACATAGTTGTCCTGTTCTGTCCGACCCTTAGCTTCCCACTTGACAACTCTTCCATTCCCTACCAGTGGGGAATTACCACAGGTTAAGAAACACTGATCTTGTCAATTTCCTACCGTGGTCGAAACATCATCATATTTCATAATATATAATTTTTCTTTTCATTTTTCCGCTAATAATTTCTCAATTTTAGTGATAATATTCCTGCTTGGAAACATATATTTTTCAATTGAAAATTGTTGTCTATTTTTTATGTTTCTGTTCGTATTGTATTGAACGTGAGATGTTCAGTGAAGAAGTCACGAGATTCGCATGCAATTGGCCGTTGTTTCAGTTTATACGTGATATATGACGTGCTGACACGCACTTTTCCCGTGCCATTTTCCGCTCGAGAGATTTATCTGTGTCGTGTCACAGATTGTGCCCGGGTTCTGACTCACGGGAGGGGGTATTGTGTGGGTGCGCGTGCGTGTTTATGGTTGGTTAGCGGTGCAGGCAGCAGGTCTGGCCGTCTCTCCTATCTCAGCCTCCACTTTATGTTTGCATATTGAGTGGCCGTTATTATCATGTGTGTGTGGCAGTGTGTGTGTGTGTGTGTGTGTGTATGTGTATGTGTGTATGTGTGTGTATGTGTATGTGTGTGTGTGTATGTGTGTGTCCTGTCCCACACGACATGCACCCACACTGGCACCGCCTAATAGTAAATGTGATGATTGTGTGATTTCATGGTTGTGTGATGTACACTTTTTAATCTAGTACATTTAATTGCCTCGTATATAATTTCCTCTGTATATATAGATATATGAGGTTTGTGTGTGTGCGATAGTGTATTT
>OU696582.1:460000-470000 GCA_916048095.2 Sacculina carcini | reverse complement strand
ACTCACACAAACACACACACACAAACAATGACAAACACTGACACAAACACGTCGTGTCATTTACATGTGCTCATGTATGCCTGACATTGCACAATTTTATAATTGTCAAAATTTAATATTTGTGTTTGTGTTTTTCATAATAGCTTAAAATTTGTGTTTATTGTTACGTAAAGTGTTATGTTTGCTTTTTGTGTTTTGTTGTTTTTGTTTTTTCGAATATGTTGTAGAATATTGTTTGTTTCACAGCACTCTTGTGTCTTGGTGTTGTTTTTTGTTCATTTCCCACGTGTCCCATATTTCCCATATTTCCCACATGACACGCAGTATTTCAGTTTCCCATTTCCTAGTTCAGTTATTTCACGCGTCTACTGAACACTGCATCTGATCTCCACCCACCTCTCTTCGTATATAACAGTGGTTCTTAACTGTTTTTCTCACTGATTCCCCACTTCTTAATGAGCCATCTCTTCATTTTCCACACAACAGTTGTTACATCAAAGTAAATGTCATTAGAGGTCATTAGAAACAAAAATAAACGAATTTGAATTGATAAAAACACACACATAGTTGTCCTGTTCTGTCCGACCTTTAGCTTCCCACTTGGCAACTCTTCCATTCCCCACGCACAGGTTAAGAACCACTGATATATAGGCTTGTATTCCTCATTATCCAGCCATTTTATATCGCTCAGTTCCTTGAGGCTCGTGAGTTTCTCTCTGTGGTTATGAGAGAGACAGTCAGAGGCATGTCTTGTTGTCAGTGACACCTTATCACCTGCTAGTAGCACTTGTGTGTGTGGTGTGGTGTGGTGTGTCAGTGCCCGGTGGTCCTCCACTGAATGTCAGTGTTACACCACTAGATTCCCGCACACTACGAGTTACTTGGCAGCCTCCTGCCACGGAGCTGCAGCATGGTCGTATCACCTACTACAAGCTGATGTATGTACCTCGAGGACGGCGTCACCACCACGCCACGCAGCTCACCATCCGCCAGCCAGACGCTCGCAACTTCACCCTCGACGAACTGGCCAAGTACACTGAGTACGAGGTGTGGATGAGTGCGGGAACCAGTGTGGGAGATGGGCCTTCCAGTCACCCCGTGCTAGCTCGTACTGATGAGGACGGTACGTCATGACACACACTCTCTCTCTCTCACCACATGTTAGACTCCGTGGTGTAGTAGTAGCACATCCTCCTCACAAGCGGGAGGTCCGTATCTCAAAATCCGGCGAAGGATAATTTATTTGGGCGAATTCTATAATTCAACAGTCCCTGTCCACCCAGCAGTAAATGATGGTACCAGATATCAGACATGAGTTGTGTCATGCATTCTGGGGAGGTGGCCCTCTCTAATACGTCTTCCGTCCTTGTGGCGTCATAGCGTGGAGAGGGTTGGTTCTGCGGTGGCAGCGAGCTGCACGGGACACACCTGTGTGTGTTCATAAGCTTCGGCTTCTTCCCGTGTAGCAGCTGTCACTTGAGGCATTTAACCTTTAACCATATCTAGTTTTATCAACCGATACTACCATGATAACTGGGCTCAAGTATTTAATGATGGTTTAATTGCAGGTTCACTCGACGAATGTTCACGTGACATGTATGAACTAGTTTAGTATGATGCGTGTGTTCCTCTGTGTGTGTTACTGTACGTGTTTTCGTGTGTACAAATACCAGTGTTGAGATGAAATATGCAAATGTAACATCAACAATTACAACAGTTTACTCGTATGACACATATGATAACATGTACTGATAATAATGTGAAAAACACACACGCCATCAAATACACAACTCACTCACTAATTCGTCTAAAATCACACCACCATTGACACACACACACACACACACACTAGAACACACTTAACCGACACACACACACATACAAATACGTACAGCGATTGTTGTGTTCAATATGAGATATTGTGTCACTTCATCTGTGTGATTGAGTGAATGTGTGTGAAATTGTCATGACAAGTGAGAACTGAAATCTCGCACTAGATATTACACTACACTGCTGATATATATGAGGAAATATATGATTGAGTGAATGTTTGTGTGAAATTGTCATGAAAACTGAAATATCGCGCTAGATATAGTATGATACTTTATAATTATTTTTGGTCTATTTTCTGTTTGGTTATTGGACAGAATAGCAGGTGTTCATATGCTATATCTATTGTCACACGAATATTATGTATTTCTTGTGTTGAAAAATAGAAATTGTCAAATGAGTTTAAGTGTTAAATTTATGTGTTTAATTTCAAGTGTTTTCAGGTTTTAGATTTGAAGTGCGGGATGCTCACACACACACACACACACACACACACACACATCTCGTACACACTCAACATCTCGTGCATTGTTGTCGAGCCATCCAACACTTACTCCAACCAGCAATTGTATTATCGTATCATTTTCTTCACTGCCATTTCGCCACACTTTATCCCACATCGTATCATCTCTCTGTGTGTGTGTGTGTGTGTGTGTGTGTGTGTGTGTGTGTGTGTGTCAGTGTGTATATAGTTGATTGCTAGTGTGTTCACTCGACTGAATATGCAGTTATGCGGGCATTTAGAGCGCAATGAGGAACAAACTCATATGCTGGCATATATATATATATATATATATATATATATATATATATATATATATATATATATATATATATATGAAGTGTAGGCTGCATCATTTTCGCGTTGCGTGTTTCCGTAATTGTGGTGCATTCCCTGGGGTGCGCAACACTAAATGAAATATCCCACACACTGTGTGTGTGTGTCGGTGTCGTCTTATGTCGTAAACATATATCTGTCGGTGTCTTATGCATCTTCCTGGTGCCTGGTGTGTGCCGGTGATAAATTACCAGCTGTGCTAACACATACAGCAAGTTAATTGGCTTGTCGTTGAGTGTTTGTGCGCAGATAGGCCCGCTAAATGTCCCCCTGCTCGCACACACACACACGTGCTCATTGTTGATTTAAACAGCACACATGCAAGCGTTCGTTATATATCAGTGTTATTGTGCCATACCTAGTGTTTCGTCTAGGAGCTGCCGCGTATATGTTCCAGGCACTCTGCCCAAATACTCCCCCATAATATATATTATTATTGTTTATTACAGGTAAATTCAGTAGCATGGGGGAAGAGTGCAAGCACTATTACCACCCTGCGGTGGCCCCATGTACCGGAAGTGCCAAAAAAGACGTAGAGAGAAAGATAGTTCAAAAATTAAATAATAAATATATAACAATAAACAATTAATCAGACTAACACTGCGTAATGTCACTCTCCGCCCACACTCAATAAATAACAACAATAAACAATACATATATATGTGATTCAATAAGCGTTAACCAGTGTGGTTATTTGTCGTTGTTAAGTGAGCTTTTAAGCAGGTAATTCAATCATTTATTCACTGCTACAATAATACACCGACTAACAAGGCTTGAGTGTAGTGTTTTCACATGAATGCAAAAAATACATGTTTTACCCGTGCATTATACTTTTTTCCCGCAAAAAATACTTGGATGAATTGTAAGCTGTATGAAATATTATTGAATATAAGTTTTGTTATCACGTCGTTTGTAGTTTTATCTTTTTATATAGCCCTTAAGAATCCAGTAGGTCCATAGTGGGTTATAGTATGATCTGAAATAATTTGTGTGTGTGTGTGTATGTGTGTTCATTGGTTCGAGAATGAGTTATACGACTCCAAGCAATGGTCGTTTATTTTTGCTCACCATAATTCACGTGCAATATGTTGCTCTGCACTCCGTTTTTCTCGCCATTTTTCATCGGCTTGTTTCTTCAGCATTTTTTCCGGCATGATTGATTTGACACAGCGAGGGCTTGTCATTTTTCTCAGCTGTGTGTCAGTGTGTGTGTGTGTGTGTGTGTGTTTTGCCGGTGCAATTTTACCGCGTGGCATTTTTCAGCGCGCGTGCCAATATTTCTGCGTCATTTTTTTCTGACGCGGGGCTGTTCATTTTTTGCCACGTGTGTGTGTGACATGTTTCACACCAGCTCTTTGTGTGTGTGTGTGTGTGTGTGTCTGGCTGCTGAAGGTGTCAGTAAGTATTGCAGCCACGTGCAACACCAGGCCGCTTGCTAGCATGCTTGCCATCGCGTCGTGCACACCCTGTATATATCCTGCATACCCTGCTGTGTACATATCTCAGTAATCTACTGGCAATTACACTTCAATATAGTCGTGGGCAATTATCAAAGTTCTCGGTGTTCATTGTGTGTTGTTATGAGGTCAGTATAGTTGTGTGTAGGCGATCAGTGCTGTCTCAATGTTGCTGTTGTCGCCTGAATGTCGTGTTGTTAGTTGCCGCATGTTGTTGTTACTGCTGTTGTTATTGTTGAGATAACAGTAATATGTACATAACAGGGTATACAAACACCAAGACTATTATATACTCTGATATCTTATTTCGCTCCAATATGTATGTTATCTCTATATTGTGTGTATATACAATAATGATTGTTTCTCTGGTCTGATATATTTGCTCTATGTCAGCTGTATAGTAGCAAGTATTGATGTAGTGACAGTTACGCTGTTATCTGTCCAGTCTAGACCAAATCATATTAGTTCTGCTGCTTGTTTTAACAGTCTCAATAGCAATCTGACACCTATCACACACACACACGCACATCCAACCTCACATTTATCATCTCATGTATGATATTTGCTGCAAAAATTCGCCAATGTATGTATGTATGTGTGTGTGTGTGTGTTTAGTGCCTGGTAAGCCCTTGTCTCTGACGGCCCTGGTGATTAACTCGACCAGTATTCTGGCCAACTGGGAACCACCGGATGCACTCAAACGCAACGGCAGAATTCTCGGTTATCATATCTATGTGTTTGAACTCAACAGCCAGGTATTAATAGTTCAAGTATAAAAAGGTCGATTAACACTATCACACACTTCACACATCGCTGTTAATTTATAACATCGAAGAAGACGGCAAACATTAATTTCACGTGATTTTATAACAAGTACACCTCCAGTCAGGCAATTTCTCAAACACGTAAAATATGTAGCTATACTGAGAACACAATATTTAACAAGTATTATTAGTATTTTATTGACACACAACATTGAACAATAACAAACTCAACATAGCAGAATTTACCAGGTACACACACAGGACTTCTTAACACACACACAAACATATGCATAAACACACACAATATACTGTCTGTCTGTTTTTACTGTCGAATTGCTTGTTATATTGTATCATGTTTCCCATGTGATTATGTGTATGTGAGGTTATATTTGTATTATTACATGTACTGCGTGTTTCTTCCCCACTTTCTTATCTTCTTCATCTTTTCTTATCTCTTATAAGCGTAGATAATTACATAGGCAATATTGTGTATGTGTTTGTTTGTGTTTGTTATTTCCATAAAATAATATATTTATTTGCTTTTTAATTTGGAGCTAAGCTTTTCGGCGACTGACTATACTAATTCGACAATCATGTTATATTGCATCTTGTTAGTGTTGTGTTAATGTTGTTGTTGTGTTAATGCTGGTATTGTGTTGCTGTGTTAATGTTTTTGCCTTAGTGTTATTGTTTTGTCAATTTTGCTGTGTTGTTGTGTGAATGTTGTTGTTGTATTGTTGTGTTAATGTTGTTGTTGTGTTAATGTTGTTGATGTATTGTTGTTGTGTTAATGTTGTGTCTTGTTGTTGTGTTAATGTTGTTGTTGTGTTGTGTTAATGCTGGTATTGTGGGGTTGTGTGAATGTTGTTGTTGTGTTAATGTTGTCGTGTTGTCATGTTGTTGTTGTTTTTGTGTTATCAGGGTGAGGAGCGAGATTCAGGCTCTCGCAGGCACGAGGTGAGAGGCAGTGAGACTACCAGCTACAATATCACCGACCTTCAGCCCAGCACCTCCTACCTACTGCGAGTCAGTTACTCTCTCTCTCTCTCACGCTCTTCCTCTGTCCGGTGTGTACATTGATTCTTAGACTCTGTGGTTCAAAACTCGGCGGAGGAGAATTTCGAGTCCCTGTCCACCCAGCAGTAAATGAGGGTACCAGATATCAGTCATGTGTTGTGTCATGCATTCTGGGGAGGTGGCCCTCTCTAATACGTCTTCCGTCCTTGTGGCGTGATAGCGTGGAGAGGGTCGGTTCTGCGGTGGCAGCGAGCTGCACGGGACACACCTGTGTGTGTTCATAAGCTTCGGCTTCTTCCCGTGTAGCAGCTGTCACTTGAGACCTTAACCTTTAACCATCTATGCTGATGGATGATGTTGTGATGTCAGGTGGCCGCGTTGACTCGCAAGGGAGATGGAGCTCGCAGTGATGCAGCACGTGTGTCCACACCGGGCGGCGTTCCCAGCAGACCTCGTGTTGTTATCAAGTAATACCTGCTACACACACACTGACACACACTGACACACTGACACACACACACATATATACATACACAAATATTTATATATTGTGTGTTTGTGGCTTGTTGATCTTCAGATGGATTATTATAGATTTCTTGTCTATTCAGACTTTTCACGTTGACTTTGTATTATGTTATGGCTGTGTGTGTGTGTGTGTGTGTGTGTGTGTGTGTGTGTGTGTGTGTGTGTGTGTGTGTGTGTGTGTGTGTGTGTGTGTGTGTGTGTGTGTGTGTGTGTCCAGAGTGTTGAACGAAGCGGCCCATGTATCAGTGGATGTGGAATGGTCACGACCCACTGAAACACACGGTGAATTGATCGGTTATCGTGTCAGATACGGTCGTGTCAGTGACCCCAGCTTCCGACAGGTCATCATTGATGACGTCAGCGTGCAACACCGTCGTCTCTCCAGTCTCGGTGAGTGCAGGTCAGGTCAGGTCAAAGGTTAAAGGCCTCAAGTGACAGCTGCTACACGGGAAGAAGCCGAATCTTATGAACACACACAGGTGTGTCCCGTGCAGCTCGCTGTCACCGCAGAACCAACCCTCTCCACACTATGACACCACAAGGACGGATATTCCAGGTGTATGTTAGGGCATATACCTGCACATTCAAGTTTCCCGCCATACACACATATAAACACAGACAGTCACGCACACACATGCTCGTACAAAGAAAGACACACAAATTGCAGACACTCATCTAAAAGGTACATCGTTATAGTAAATCGTATGTGTGTGTGTGTGTGTGTGTGTGTGTGTGTGTGTGTGTGTTAGAGCGAGGAGTGGAGTATGAGTTTCGTGTGAGTGGTCGTAATGCAGTGGGTCACGGTCAGGAGGAAATAGTGCGCTACAAGACAAGTGAAGCTGCCCCGTCTGCTCCGCCAGGCAATGTTTCGTTCAGGTGTGACTCTACACATCTCCCTCACACTAACACTAACACACTGACTGACATACACACTGACACACTGACACAATGACACAATGACACACTGACACACTGACTGACATACACACTGACACAATGACACACTAACTGACATACACACACACACAATGACACACTAACTGACATACACACACACACACACAATGACACACTAACTGACATACACACTGACACAATGACACACTATCTGACCGACACACTGACACAATGACACACTAACTGACACACTGACACAATGACACACTAACTGACATACACACTGACACAATGACACACTAACTGACACAATGACACACTAAATGACATACACACTGACACAATGACACACTAACTAACATACACATCTCTCACTGACACACTAACTGACACACACACTGACACAATGACACACTAACTGACACAATGACACACTAAATGACATACACACTGACACAATGACACACTAACTAACATACACATCTCTCACTGACACACTAACTGACACACACACTGACACAATGACACACTAACTGACACACACACTGACACAATGACACACTAACTGACATAATGACACACTAACTGACACAATGACACACTAACTGACATACACACTGACACAATGACACACTAACTGACATACACACACACACACACACACACACACAAACATAAGCACATACTAGGAAGAAAATACACCATACATGAATCTAGCAGCATCATAATTTAGTATAATTGTGTGTGTGTGTGTGTGTGTGTGTGTTGCAGGTATCAGACGAGTGACCGTGTTGCTTTGACCTGGGATGCTCCACTGACACAACATCGCAACGGGCGTATTGTCGGCTACAATGTACGTTTTCAGCGACTGGACAATGTGGACCACGTGGAGTCTCGTGACTCCAACATCACCAAGGTGACTTACACTCCTCGTGACTCACCAAATTATTACCAAGGCGACTTACACTCCTCGTGACACCAAATTATCACCAAGGTGACTTACACTCCTAGTGACTCACCAAATTATCACCAAGGTGACTTACACTCCCGTGACTCACCAACATCACCAAGGTGACTTACACTCCTAGTGACTCACCAAATTATCACCAAGGTGACTTACACTCCTAGTGACTCACCAAATTATCACCAAGGTGACTTACACGTCTCGTGACTCACCAAATTATCACCAAGGTGACTTACACGTCTCGTGACTCATCAAATTATCACCATATGTATCCATCATTCCAACAATAAGTAATTCCCCAAGTGCTATTAAATTGGTAATGTTAAGTTTCGCGTTTTTTTCTGATATATTGATATTGACAAAATATTGAGGCTTCTTTCACTCATACGTTATACTCAAAAGTGATGTATATTTCTATTATATTTATTTATCTCATCTATGAGTATATATTTTTCTATATGCTGGCGTGTAGTTTTTTATCATTGATGATTTCAATTCATCATATTGTTTGTATGTATGTGTATTTTTTCTTCAATATAGCCATGTATTTATGCGCATCTGTATTTTGTATATAATCTACCTATAATCCTTGATTTTGTTGTGTGTGTGTGTGTTTGTCAGTAAGTGTGAGCGTTTTTGAGAGATTTGTGTGTAATGAGCGATATAATGTGTGTATAACGTAATGTGTGTGTGTGTGTGTGTGTATGTGTGTGTGTGTGTGTGTGTCTCTCTCTCTCTCTCTCTCTGTGTGTGTGTGTGTGTGTGTGTGTCTCTCTCTCTCTCTCTCTCTCTCTCTCTCTCTGTGTGTGTATGTGTGTGTGTGTGTGTGTGTGTGTCTCTCTCTCTCTCTCTCTCTCTCTCTGTGTGTGTATGTGTGTGTGTGTGTGTGTCTCTCTTTCTCTGTGTGTGTGTGTGTGTGTATCTCTCTCTGTGTGTGTGTGTGTGTGTGTGTCTCTCTCTCTCTGTGTGTGTGTGTGTGTGTGTGTGTCTCTCTCTCTCTGTGTGTGTGTGTGTGTGTGTCTCTGTGTGTGTGTGTGTGTGTCTCTCTGTGTGTGTGTGTGTGTGTGTGTCTCTCTGTGTGTGTGTGTGTGTGTGTGTGTGTGTGTTTGTGTGTCTCTCTCTCTGTGTGTGTGTGTGTGTGTGTGTGTGTGTGTGTGTGTGTGTGTGTGTCTCTCTGTGTGTGTGTGTGTGTGTGTGTGTGTGTGTGTGTGTGTGTTTGTGTGTAGGTGGTATTTGACGGTTTGGAAGCAGGAAGTGTTTATTCCTTCAGCGTGCGCGCCTTGACAGCCGCTGGTGCGGGACCGTGGAGTCAGCCAGCTCAACAACTTCGTACCGATCCTGACATGGTGCGACCTCCCATCCACCTGCGAGCCATGGCTACCGGGCACAATAGTGTTGAGGTGTGGTGGGATCAGGTTCATACGGCCGCTCAAATCGTCGGATATCAGGTATCCTTCCTTTCCCAACTGTATATGACACTTATATTTGGTATAACTCTCAGACACAGAACAGATGGACAAGAGAAAATTAATAGTTAATTTCGCTCAGATAATAGTGACAGAGATATAGAAGATATTACCTATAAATGAAATAAAGTGACTGATAGTAATTCAAGTAAAACACAGATTTGGTAAGTGAAAGGCGATATTGTAAATATCATGGAAAAAGATCATTTGACAGCACCAAATGTGAATATTTTCAAGAAGAG
>OU696582.1:445000-455000 GCA_916048095.2 Sacculina carcini | reverse complement strand
TATCTATCTATCTATCTATCTATCTGTATATCTATCTGTCTGTCTATCTGTATATCTATCTATCTGTATATCTATCTGTATATCTATCTGTCTGTATATCTAGCTGTCTATCTATCTATCTGTATATCTATCTATCTATCTATCTAGCTGTATATCTATCTATCTATCTATCTATCTGTATATCTATCTGTCTGTCTATCTGTATATCTATCTATCTATCTATCTGTATATCTATCTGTCTGTCTATCTGTATATCTATCTATCTGTATATCTATCTGTATATCTATCTGTATATCTATCTGTATATCTAGCTGTCTATCTATCTATCTGTATATCTATCTATCTATCTATCTAGCTGTATATTTATCTGTCTATCTATCTGTCTATCTATCTATCTGTCTATCTATCTGTCTGTCTACGTACCTGTCTATCTATGTATCAATCTATTTATCTATCCATTTATGTATCTATCTATCTATCTATGTGTATATATGCATGTATCTGTCTATCTATTTATGTATCTACCTATCTATCTGTGTATGCATCTATCTATCTATATATCCGTATCATCTATCTAAATGTATGTCTATCAATGAGATTCCAGTGCTGTTATTTGCTGTCTCATAACTGAACTGACTTTTTAGTGCATTAAAATCACAATAAATGACGCCTAAAATATTACTACACCCTGTAGAAAAAAACCTAACAAATATCAATTCGATGTGTGTGTGTGTGTGTGTGTGTGTGTAGCATTTATATACAAGCAGTCCGTATTCTGCTGCGCTGGGGTTGCACATGCGTCGATTACCTGCTGATCAGCCGTTACCTCAGCGACCTGCACCTGGCCAGCCTTATGATCGAAGAGGACAGATGCAGCGACAGGCAACCAATGGAGGAGTTGGTTCTGTGGCGGGCATGCCGCTGGTAGCCTGGGTGTTGGTTCCTCTGGTTCTGGCTCTACTGCTAGCTGTTGTACTGGCAGTGTATGTGGTGGTGGGTCGACGCAAGTCAGTACTGACACACATTATGACACATTATTATACATCATGACACACTATGACACATTATGATACATTATGATACATTACGACATATTATGACACATTATGATACATTATGATACATTATGACACAAAGGACACATTATGATACATTATGATACATTATGACACATTATGATACATTATGACACATTATGATACATTATTATGCATCATGACACATTATGACACAAATGACACATTATGATACATTATGATACATCATGATACATTATGACACATTATGATACATTATGATACATTTTGACACATTTTGACACATTTTGACACATTATGATACATTTTGACACATTTTGACACATTATGACACATTTTGACACATTATGATACATTATGACATATTATGACACATTATGATACATTATGACACATTATGATACATTATGATACATTATGACACATTATGATACATTATGACACATTATGATACATTATGACATATTATGACACATTATGATACATTATGATGCATTATGATACATTATGATACATTATGATACATTATGACACATTATGACATATTATGATACATTATGATACATTATGATACATTATTATGCATCATGACACATTATGACACAAATGACACATTATGATACATTATGATACATCATGATACATTATGATACATTATGATACATTTTGACACATTTTGACACATTATGACACATTATGATACATTTTGACACATTTTGACACATTATGACACATTTTGACACATTATGATACATTATGATACATTATGACACATTATGATACATTATGACACATTATGAGACATTATGATACATTATGATACATTATGACACATTATGATACATTATTATGCATCATGACACATTATGACACAAATGACACATTATGATACATTATTATGCATCATGACACATTATGACACAAATGACACATTATGATACATTATGATACATCATGATACATTATGATACATTATGATACATTTTGACACATTTTGACACATTATGACACATTTTGATACATTATGATACATTTTGACACATTTTGACACATTATGACACATTTTGACACATTATGATACATTATGATACATTATGACACATTATGATACATTATGACACATTATGAGACATTATGATACATTATGAGACATTATGATACATTATGATACATTATGACACATTATTATGCATCATGACACATTATGACACAAATGACACATTATGATACACATTATGACACATTATGATACACATGACATATTATGATACATTATTATACATTATGATACATTATGACACATGATACATTATGATACATTATGATACACATGACACATTATGATACACATGACATATTATGATACATTATGATACATTATGACACATTATGATACATTATGACACATTATGATACATTATGATACATTTTGACACATTTTGACACATTATGATACATTATGATACATTATGACACATTATTATACATTATGACACATTATGATACATTATGACACATGATACATCATGATACATTATGACACATTATGATACATTATGATACACATGACACATTATGACACATTATGATACATTATGATACATCATGATACATTATGACACATTATGATACATTATGATACATTTTGACACATTTTGACACATTTTGACACATTATGATACATTATGACACATTATGAGACATTATGATACATTATGATACATTATGACACATTATGATACATTATTATGCATCATGACACATTATGACACAAATGACACATTATGATACACATTATGACACATTATGATACACATGACATATTATGATACATTATTATACATTATGACACATTATGATACATTATGACACATGATACATTATGATACATTATGACACATTATGACACATTATGATACATTATGACACATTATGATACATTATGACACATTATGATACATTATGATACATTATGATACATTATGACACATTATGACACATTATGATACATTATGACACATTATGATACATTATGACACATTATGATACATTATGACACATTATGACACATTATGATACCTTATGATACATTATGATACATTATGACACATTATGATACATTTTGATACATTTTGACACATTATGATACATTATGACACATTATGATACATTATGATACATTATGACACACTATGATACATTATGACACATTATGATACATTATGACACATTATGATACATTATGACACATTATGACACATTATGATACATTATGATACATTATGACACATTATGACATATTATGATACATTATGATACATTATGACACATTATGATACATTATGACACATTATGATACATTATGATACATTATGACACATTATGACACATTATGATACATTATGACACATTATGACACATTTTGACACATTATGATACATTATGACACATTATGATACATTATGACACATTATGATACATTATGACACACTATGATACATTATGACACATTATGACATATTATGATACATTATGACACATTATGACACAGATGACACATTATGATACATTATGATACATTATGACATATTATGATACATTATGATACATTATGATACATTTTGACACATTATGATACCGTATGATACATTATGATACATTATGATACATTATGACACATTATGATACATTATGACACATTATGACACATTATGATACATTATGACACATTATGATACATTATGACACATTATGACACATTATGATACATTATGACATATTATGACACATTATGATACATTATGACATATTATGATACATTATGATACATTATGACACATTATGATACATTATGATATATTATGATACATTATGACACATTATGATACATTATGATACATTATGATACATTATGACATATTATGATACACATGACACATCATTATGACACACATGACACATCTGACACACATGATACATCTTACACATTACATCATGACACATCTGAATTATTACATCATCAGATCTCACATTTGGTCATTACATTTGGCCCATCTGACACATCATCACATCACACTCATCACATCACACTCATCACATCATGACATCACATCACATCTGACACAGCAGACATCTGAAATGTTAATTCTTACATAATCCCCATTTCATTTGTGCACACACACACACACACACACACACACACACACACACACACACACTGACACACACACACACACACTGACACACTGTTACTCGCGGTCTCATGGAGGATGTGGTACTTTTATCCTGATTGTCCACATTTTCTATCACCAACTAGTTGTTTTATGTATGAACATCAGTGTGTGTGTGTGTGTGTGTGTGTGTGTGTGTGTGTGTGTGTGTGTCCTGTGTGTTCCGTTTGTCGTAATGTCATTTGTTGAAAACAGGTGAATTCATTTCTGGTTGATAATTGTTTTTTCTGCTAGTCTATTTCACACGTTTCACTGTCTTTTTTAAGTTCTTCCTCTCATAAGCTGATTGCTATCTAGTCTTTTTTGATGTTGCAAATTGAGAGATATTTTGATTTTTAATTTGTTATTTACCAGTGTTAAAATGTGTATATTTTTATAATATCTCCTCATTCTCTTCTGTCTTCTAGTGTATTTATCTTCAATTTCTTCAATCTCTCTTGATGTGCGTCAGGAAACGTGAGTACTTGAAGTCAGTGTGTGGCGGTGTTGGTGGGGAGGCTACTATGATGAAGCCATTGATGGGAGGTAGTGCAGTTACAGCCACCATCATGCCTGCTTCCTCATCACTGTGTCGACAACAACAGCAGCAATGTCACTCATCTCCCACCCCTCCTGCTGCGGCTGGCTCCTCTGTGTTCAGCGGTTCTCTACGACGTCGTCACGTGCCGTCTGCTATGAGTGCTGCGGTGGCAGGGGGACAACACGCGCCCCTGCATGTCTCGCAACTGGCTCAACACGTCGAGATGCTCAAACAAGATGATTGTCGACTGTTCTCGCAGGAATACGAGGTGCTCTATGATGAGAATCACCTTGGGTGAATTCTATAATCCAACAGCTCCTGTCCACCCAGCAGTAAATGATGGTACCAGATATCAGTCATGAGTTGTGTCATGCATTCTGGGGAGGTGGCCCTCTCAAATACGTCTTCCGTCCTTGTGGTGTCATAGCGTGGAGAGAGTCGGTTCTGTGGTGGCAGCGAGCTGCACGGGACACACCTGTGTGTGTTCATAAGCTTCGGCTTCTTCCCGCGTAGCAGCTGTCACTATTTTTATGATAATTCTTGTCTTAATAAATCTCAAATCTCAAATGTTATATAATTACAAATATCAAAACCGCTGTATGTATGTGTTTGTATATTTGTGTGTGTCAGTCAATTGAACCGGGGCAGCAGTTTACATGGCTGCATTCGAGCATGGAATGTAACAAATCAAAGAACCGCTACGCCAACGTCATTGCCTACGATCACTCACGAGTTATATTACAACCCATCGATGGTGTGGCGGGCAGCGACTATATCAACGCCAATTTCTGCGACGGATATCGCAAGAGAAATGCCTACATCGCCACTCAGGTATGTGTGTGTGTGTGTGTGTGTGTGTGTGTGTGTGTGTGTGTGTGTGTGTTTGTCTATGTGTGTGTGTGTGTGTGTGTGTGTGTGCGCCCATATGCGCTATGATGTGTTTTATTCTAATGTTATTGTATTATTCATGTTATTAGATTTACTTGTTTTCATTGTGCATGCACTAATGTTTCATTCATTGAGAGTGTGATTGAGGTGCGTATTGTCCTGTATTGAGCTTCATATGTATATGTGAGTATATGCGTGTATGATTGTATGCGGGTGTGCACTTGTATGTATGTGTGTGCATATGTACATGCATGCATGAGTATGTGCATGTAGGCATATAAATTTGTGTGTGTGTGTGTGTGGCGCTTTTGAGAATTTGTGAAACTATTGTAAAGGCGCATTATATATGTTCAATAATTGAAATGAAATGAAATATGTATAATATTCGTACCTAATCTTGAGTGTATTTCATATTTATCCTTCATTTGTTTTGTTTCAGTTTCAATAACGATTGTGTGTTTGTGTGTGGCGTGGTTGATGATGTCAGGGTCCCCTGGTCGACACGATGGCGGATTTTTGGCGCATGGTATGGGAGCAGCACAGTTGCACCATAGTCATGATGACCAGGCTTGAAGAGCGGGCTCGTATCAAGTGTGATCAATACTGGCCTGCTCGAGGAACGCTCAACTATGGCGGCATCAGTGTCACTCTCACCGACCTGCAACAACTGGCCACATACACCGTGCGCACGTTCCTGCTTCACAAGGTCACCGCCACACCTGCCTGTCTGTCTGTCTGTCTGTCTGTCTGTCAGCTCGTGATTGCTGGTTTATTATGTTAGTGTCTGTTAGTTATAAGTGTATTGTGTTTTGCGTTTGAGTGGGTTTGTATGTTTATTGTGATAAATATTTAATTATTGTGTTTTTCAACGTTGAACAAAGACAGTTTTTATTTTAATCTCAATGTATGATATATTAAAATCACGTGCTTTATTGTTATAACGTGTTGGCGAAATTATTCGTGTGTTTCCTTGACAACTGAAAACTTGTATTTCTCATTGAATGTGCAGTTAAACACGTGACATATTCAATGATGATCCTTCACTTTCATGATATTATTATTGCAGATTCTTAATGTACATTTTCTCATTGAATGTGCAGTTTAACACGTGACATATTCAATGATGATCCTTCACTTTCATGATATTATTATTGCAGATTGTTAATGGACATTTTCTCATTGAATGTGCAGTTTAACACGTGACATATTCAATGATGATCCTTCACTTTCATGATATTATTATTGCAGATTGTTAATGGACATTTTCTTATTGAATGTGCAGTTTAACACGTGACATATTCAATGATGATCCTTCACTTGCACGATATTATTATTGCAGAATGTTAGCGGGGAGCAACGCGAGGTGTTGCAGTTGCAATTCACCGCCTGGCCTGATCACGGAGTCCCTGATCATCCCACACCATTCCTCATGTTCCTGCGGCGCGTGCGGGCTGTTAATCCTGCTGACGCTGGTCCCATCATCACCCACTGTTCTGCAGGCGTCGGACGCACCGGGTACACTAACACCCCCCTCACTACACGAGCTAACACACAAGTGACTGCGTTGGGGCTAAATCTACTGATTAAGTTAATTGGTTCTATTAGCTTCGATACACACACGTACATATTGTGTTTGTGTGTGTGTTTGTGTGTGTATGTGTGTGTGTGTGTTGGCAGTTGTTTCATAGTAATAGACAGCATGTTGGAGCGTATCAATGTCGAGGCATCGGTCGACGTGTACGGGCATGTCACGTGTCTCAGAAGTCAACGCAACTACATGGTGCAAACTGAAGACCAGGTGTGTGCCAGTATGTGTGTCAGTGTGTGTGTGTGTGTCAGTGTGTGTTCTCACCGAGTTGTTCTCACCGAGTTGTCTCCGTAGAAATGAGTCAAAGACTCGTGGCTCCTGCCTTCCAAAGATCATATTTCTGTTTGAACGTTTGTGTTGTGGTCTGGTTTACAATTTATTAGGGTAATATATTCCAAAAATCGATTGCCCCGTTTGGGAAGCAATATTTTTGTACGTCTTTCTTGATTCTCTGTTTTTGAAGGCCGAAATTATGGTTTCTGTTTGATTTTGAGTGTCGAAATATTTTTTCGTTCTGAATTTGTTCTTTTTTTGTTAGGCATCTATAAATGGTGTGTGTGTCAGTGTGTGTGTATCAGTATGTATGTGTGTCAATGTGTCAGTGTATGTGTCATTTTCTGAGTCATATTCTGATTGATCAATGCCATTATTATGTGCATATTGTGTTATTATTTTATGTTATGTGTGTCACAGTACATTACAAATACAGGTACATTACAAATACATTTACATAAATACAAATACAGGTACATTGCAGGTACATTACAAATATATTATATTGTGTGTCAGTGTGTGTGTGTCAGTGTGTGTATGTGTGTCAGTGTCAGTGTGTGTGTCATTTTCTGAGTCATATTCTGATTGATCAATGCCATTATTATGTGCATATTGTGTTATTATTATATGTTATGTGTGTCACAGTACGTGTTCATTCACGACGCACTGTTGGAGTCAGTGACGGCGGGCAACACGGAGGTGCCCCTGCATCAGTTGCAGCTGCATGTTGCACGCCTGTTAAGACCGGCCGGCATGCATGCGCAAGACGACACTGGTAGTCAAACACTGTCAGACTCCACCACCGGCATGGAACTAGAGTTCAAGGCGAGCAACAACACTAATCTCTAATCCAATCAATCGACCAATCTTTATAATCAGTCCATACATTGATGGTTTAACGAACACCACATATATGACCCACATGTGTGTGTGTGTTTGTGAGCAGAAATTGTCCACTTTGAAAGCGCAGCCATATCGCTTTGTGTCAGCCAATTTGCCTGTGAACAAACTGAAGAATCGTTTCGTCAATATTCTGCCGTTTGAGTCTAGTCGTGTTTGTCTGCAAGCTGTGTGTGCTGTGGAGGGCAGCGACTATATCAACGCCAACTATATTGACGGATATCGCGAACGAGACGCCTATATAGCAACTCAGGTACTCACACTCACATATACACACTGATGATACTCTCTCTCCTTGTTGAACTCCGTGGTGTAGTGGTAGCACATCCGCCTCACAAGAGGTCCGTGGCTCAAAACCCGACGAAAGATAATTTCCTTGGGCGAGTTATATAATGCAACAGTCCCTGTGCACCCAGCAGTAAATGGTACCAGATATCAGTCATGAGTTGTGTCATGCATTCTGGGGAGGTGGCCCTCTCTAATACGTTATTCGTCCTTGTGGCGTCATAGCGTGGAGAGGGTTGGTTCTGCGGTGACAGCGAGCTGCACGGGACACACCTGTGTGTGTTCATAAGCTTCGACTTCTTCCCGTGTAGCAGCTGTCACTTGAGGCCTTGAACCTTTAACACACATGTATAATAAGAACATGTATAATAAGAACACGCATATACACTTGAATAATCCCATTTTCCAGATACGTTCGTGCAAGTATGTTTTCTTTAGCCAGTTTATTTCATAGTATTTTACCGTATTTCAGCTCACACATTACGTTGTCTCTTTTTTCGCTATTTCACAACATTTCCTACCAATTCTGCATTTTCATTTGGTTTCGTTCCGTCAGGTATTTTATATGTGTGAGTGTCGTGTGTATGTATTTGTGTGTGTGTGTTTGTATGTGTATGTGTTAGGGTCCGTTGCCGGAGACAGTTGAGGATTTTTGGCGCATGTTATGGGAGCATAATTCAACTATTGTCGTCATGTTGACCAAACTGAACGAAATGGGCCGAGATAAATGTCATCAGTACTGGCCCAGTGATAAGGCCACCAGGTCAACTCTATCACTCATACACACTGATACACACTGACACATTGACACATACTGACACACACTGTCACACTGACACATACTGACATACACACACTGACACATTGACACACACTGATATACACACTGACACATTTACACACCTACACACACACTGACACACACTGATACACACACACACACACACACACACACACACACACACACACACACACACATACACACACTTACACAATGACACACACACTGACACAATGACACACACTGTCACACACATTGACACACATATATACTTGTCAGCTGTATTTCAAGGCGTGAAAATATTCTTGTGTGCATTTTATTTGATTATATTTCATGTGTGTATATGTTTGTGTTTGTATAACGGAGTAGATATGCGTACTGCGTGGTCGAACCGATCAGTGATTTCAACATGAACAACTGCACAATGCGAGAATTCAAAGTGACAGACACACGGGACGCTAGTTTACGCACTGTGCGCCAGTTTCAATACACCGACTG
>OU696582.1:410000-440000 GCA_916048095.2 Sacculina carcini | reverse complement strand
GATCATGTATTGTGATCATGATCCCTCATCATCAAGTAGTAGTAATATCATGATCATGACATTCATGTATCAGCTGATCTACTGAAACATGTGTTTGTGTGTGCGTGTGTGTATGTTTTGAAGTGATATCTTTCAATTATGTTGCTCAGTTGCATTTATTAGAATTGGCATCATTTCTCACGGACCCTGTGTGTTGTATGATCACTGTTAGTTCTGCTGTTGTGGTTTCATGTTTGTATGCATTTGTGTGTGTGTGTGTGTGTGTGTGTGTGTTTGTGTGCAAAGGTACACACACACACATGTTCAGGTACTGTTGTGTTAGGGGCATTTTAGATAGTGTTTATTTGAAATATACACTCGAATGCGTCACTTGAGTCTTGTTCAACCCCACTTATTATTTTGAGAAACCTACTTGAACGAATACAAACTTGAAAACATGCAAAAACACATCCAACTACTGATCGCTACTCCCTTTGTTTTCGCTTTTAAAAAGTTTGATATAAGTAGGTATATATATATATATACATATTCCGTGATAATGTAGATGTTTCAAACAAATATTTCATTTAGCTTTTTTGTCGCTTTCGCTTGACACATTAGCGGCTTATTTGACGCGTATTATTCACCATGTATGTAAACAAATGATTTTGAGGCTTATATTGAAATTTCTAGTGGTTTCATTTAATATTTTCACGGTGGAATCATTATGGGGGTTTGAAATTTCTACATTTAATGTCCCTACGATCCGGTTATCCGTTTTTGACGGAGTGGTTCTCAGTACCAAGTGTTCTATGGTATGTTTTTGTTGAGCGTATTTTAATATAAATTTTCATGTCAATGCTTTGAATTTTGGAACTTATTGAGACTTGATGGAAATTGTAATGTAATGGGTGCTGACCAGTCTACTGAACGGGTAATATATTGTGTATATTAGCTATTATGAGCTATTATTCCTATATTTTGTTAGCACCAGTTTTACTGTTTTACGCGCCTCTGTTTCACTTTGCGCTACATTAAATACATGTTCGACAGCCTCACACCACAAATCTTACACCACCACTACGCAATGACAATGAAATTTTCTACTTGAAATTTCAGAAGGGGGCGTAACTCGAGAAGCATAATTTCCTTCATAGTGGCTCAGCACCGTAATTGTATGCGACAAGTAATATTTGTTACCTCAAATATACGTTCAGAACATTATATTTTTAATTTATTAATATTTAACGTATCAAGAATATTAGACAAACATTGTTTGTGCTGCCTATGTTGTTATAATTTAATATTGGACAATACGAAGTCGTTGGTTTCAGTTTACTAGCCAAGATTGTCAGGTTTCTCCATTCCTATTTTACTCGAATACAGCCTTGACTGTGTGTTCGAATGCCTGCTTGTATAAAATCATGCAATGTGTTGTTTTGTTTCCACGCTGGCACACACAGAGAAGGCATTGATTTGATTTCGTGTCAGAGTGGATGACTGCGAATCAGAGGCTGCAGTTTGAACGTCTCGAGCTGATGAAGGAATCGGACGTTCTCGAGGCAAACCCGTTCAGCAGTAACAATCTGATTCAGCCCAGTGTTGGCCAGTGTGCGACTGACTCGAACGAATGTGACGGCTCGGCGAATGGCGGGCCTCGTTCTTGCTTGGTCCGTGGTCGTTTCGCTGCCTCGGGCAGTATTGGAGGCGGCTCTGCCATGCTGCCGTGGGGCGCGTGCAAGGAGCGTGTCTGCTTCCCGCAGCCCATCAACGCCGGGGACTCATGTTTGACATCGGGCGAGTTTGTGATGAGAACGTTGTTTGCCGAGTTCACGGCGCAGGCGGAGCGCAAGATCGAGGCGATCATGCTCGAGCCTCTGGAACGAACTCTGTCCAAGTCGCTGCAGCGAGGCGAGGATGCCCAGTTCGACCAACTTCTCACCACATTCGGCTCGGTGGCCGAACATTGTCTGGCGTCGCTGTTGCGCACTCTGTTCGCCTGGTATGACCGACAGGGCCTTGAGGCTGCCTCTGAGCCGCCTTCATCGGTCCGCTTCGACAAGGGCAGGCTGGAATCAGCGGCGTCAACAGCCTCAGCGGCGGTGGCGGCGGTGGGCGCCGCTTCCTCGTCGTCGGTGTGTGATCGGCAGGAATGGGAGCAGCGCGAGGACAGACGCGACCTGGCCGTCGAGTTTGTCTTCTGTCTCGTGCTGATCGAGGTGCTGCGCCAACTGCATCTACATCCGGGCCACGACGACTTGATTCGACACCTGGAAAACATGGCGTTTCGCCACTTCAAGTACCGCGAGAGCACGTCGTCGGGACCGAACGCAGTCAACGTCAACTTAATCGCCGACTTGTACGCCGAGGTGGTGGGTGTGTTGGCTCAGTCACGCTTCCAGTCGGTACGCACGCGATTCATGCACGAGCTACGCGAGCTGAAAGCCAAGGAGAGCAGCCAGCAGACGTCGCAGGGTATCATCGCGCTGCTGATGGGCATGAAGTTTTTCCGCGTGAAAATGGTGCCCATCGAGGACTTTGAAGCCAGTTTTCTGTTCATGCAAGAGCTGTCGCAGTATTTCCTGGAGGTGAAGGACAAGGACATAAAGCACGCGCTAGCTGGCTTGTTTGTCGAGATTCTGGTGCCGGTCGCTGCGTGTGTCAAGAACGAGGTGAACGTGCCGTGTCTCAAGTCATTTGTCGAGATGTTGTACACGCACACGCTGGACATGTGCACCAAGGGCAAGCATCGTCTGGCCATTTTCCCGCTAGTCACGTGTCTGTTGTGCGTGTCGCAGAAACAGTTCTTCCTTTCCAACTGGCATTATTTCCTGGCCATGTGTTTGTCTCACCTGAAAAACAAGGACGTCAAGATGTCTCGGGTCGCTCTGGAATCGCTCTACCGTCTACTCTGGGTCTACATGATTCGCATCAAGTGCGAAAGTAACACAGCCACTCAAAGTCGGCTGCAGTCGATCGTGAATTCGCTCTTCCCCAAAGGCTCCAAGAACGTCATGCCTCGCGACACTCCGCTCAACATCTTTGTCAAAATCATTCAGTTTATCGCTCAAGAGCGGCTGGATTTTGCCATGCGCGAGATAGTGTTTGATTTGCTATCGGTGGGTCGCTCGATCAAGATTGTCACGACGCCCGAGCGCATGTCCATCGGTCTGCGCGCGTTCCTTGTGGTCGCCGACAGTCTTCAGCAGAAGGAGGGTCAGCCGCCGATGCCACGCACCGTGGCTGTCCTGCCGTCCGGTAACACTCTGCGCGTCAAGAAGACCTTCCTCAGCTCAATGTTGACCGAAGACACGGCCCGTAATATCGGCGTCGCCTCCTACTACCCGTACGTGCGTAAGGTGTTTGGTGACACTCTGCGGGCGCTCAACAATCAGTTCGGACGACCGCTGCTCATGACCAACACGCAGAATGTCAACAAGGAACCCGACGAGATGATCACCGGAGAACGCAAGCCCAAGATCGACTTGTTCCGCACGTGTGTGGCGGCCATTCCCCGGCTGATCCCGGACGGTTTGAGTCGTGGCGACGTCATCGAAATGCTGGTTCGTCTCACCGTGCACATGGACGAGGAACTGCGAGCTCTCAGCTTCCAAAGCCTGCAGAACCTGGTCACCGACATTCCCGAGTGGCGCGAGCACGTACTGCTCGAGCTGGTCACGTTCATTGGTCGCGGCGTGCCCGATACCAATCAGCAGCTGCTAGATAATGCACTGCGTATGCTGCTGCAGCTATTGAGCACTTGGCGCAATGCCGTCGGCGCTCCCTCATCGAGCGCGGCCACCAGACATCGCGAGCTCAACGAACTCCGCGCTTCGGCAATGGACGGCGGTGAGTCAGCGACTGCTGGACGCGTGGACGCGGCCGGGGTGGTACACACAGTGGAGGGACTCGGTCTGGTCATGTTGTGTCATTGCCGACTGTCCACGCGACGTCTGGCCGTGCACATACTCAAGGAGGCTAAGCTGGTGTTCCGCGTGCTGGGCGCGTGCTGCGAGGGCCAGTCCTCGACCGTCATTGACGTCATCGACGCTGCATGTCCGGCTGCACTTGAGCGCTGCATGTCGGTGCTGCCGTCCGGCGAGAAAGCGGCCGTGCAGGCAGCCTGTGGCACGGTTGACTTGCAGTGGATTGCCGAGCGCAGTTGTGCCGTGTGGACTGCCGGCGTGTACGACGACGGAGCTCGCAGTGCCTCGCTACACTACCTGGCCGCCGCCGACGCATGGCGCATCTGTCTGGCCGCCTTCTTGCAGTGGACAGCAGTGCCCAGCTCGTGCGCTCACTCGGTGGCCTGCGCCTGGCCCACAGTGCATCATCGACTGCATGCGCTTCTCCCTAGCGTCGACCCTCCGCCGGTGAGTGAGAACCGGGGCTCACTGTTGCGGGCCACCACGGCGCCCAAACGACCCACCGATCAGCGCGACATCTATATCGACCTGTGGCGCAACTACGCCATGTTTGCGTGTCGCGTCGTGCCTGCGGCCGTGACGTCATCTTCGGCGGCTGTCAGGTGTTTGTCTCCCGACCTGGCGGCTTTCTCGGCTGCCAGTTCGGGTCCGTCGCACATGAGCGACTCGCTGACAGCAAGTGGCAGTGGCGGAGCGTCCACCAGTCTGAGTGCGTTTGGTGCGGCATCGTTCATTGGCGGCGGTGGTACAACCGACACGTTTCGTCCCGGCGACCCAGCCACTCTTCACCGCATGCTGGTGCCACTTCTACGCTGCGACGGTTGTGTGGAGTTGCGTGATGGAGTGACCGAGGCGCTGGGCAGAATCAACCAGAACGCACTGCCTGACCTGATGCACGAGCTGGTGGGACACATTCGTGAGGCGATCGACCGCAAGCAGGAGAACATGCGACGCAGACGCCGTCGTGACGCCTTGCGTTTGCAGCTGATCAGCGTGTTTGAAACAATCGCCGATCAGGGCACGTTCGGCGCGTGCGCTGGGGTGCTGGACAGCGAGACTCAGTCGCTGCACGCGTCGTTCGTCGAGTACATTGACGGAGCCCGGCAGTGTCTTGAAGCCGAGTACGCTGGCGACAAGGAAGGCAGTGCAGGCTCCTCGACCGTCGGCTCGCACGCCATCAGACTCAAATTTTGCTCGTTCGTGCGCAAGCTGATTAGGGGTTTCCCGCTGGAGACGCGCACGACCTTGTTGAAGCGCGAGCTGCGTGCCAGTTTGTTCCACATGCTGGCCGGTTGGAGTGACTGTCTGTGTGGCTCGCTGGGCGGTTCCAATCAGCAACACGACAGCGGCACTTGCCGTCGCGGCGACGCTCCTTTCACCGAGCTACAGTTGGCTGCCGCACACGCCGCCTGGGCCGTGCTCTGCTGTGGTCCCGTGTTCGATCACACCATGCTGCTGGACGATGGACCGCTGTACACGGGTCTGCAGCAGTTGTTGTCGGCAGCCGAGCCCGCCTCACTGCAGCAGTTGGCACGTGAGACCGTTGTGCTGCTGCTCGAGTTCAACGCGGACGCCAGCGCTCTGCTCGACTGGGTGGTGGACGCCTGTTACTCGGGCAATGTGCGACTGGCAGACAATTGCTTCCACGCGCTGGCCACTGTCTTTGCCGCCAAAGAGTATCCGTGCGACCACTACACGGCGATCATCAACGTCACTCTGCTACACACAGGATGTGCGCGTGGTAACGTGCACGAGATTGCGTTTCAGTTGTTGCAGTTGCTCGAGCTGCGGTTCTTTGGTCGCGAGGATTGCAGGCTGTCCGATACAGAAGAGACTGGCGAACATTTACCGCAGCTGGCAACTCTGAACGGTCGTTTGGCAACACTGGGATTCTGTCGGTCGCAAATGTTTCTCTCGCGTCAAATGGCTCAGCTTCACCCGCAACTCACCATGCCCATGTTCTCCGAGATAACGTCGCGCGTTCAGACGGCGTGCAGTGGAGCCAGACAGCTGATGTTGCAGTACTTGCTGCCCTGGTTGCACAACATGCAACTTGTTGACCCGCACGTGCAGTCGACGGCGCCCGGGTCGTCCACGTCGCGCGTGCACTTCAGTCTGCACCATCCTCACGTGCAGCACGCGCCACACGAGCACCTTCAGCAGCAGCAGACGTGTGAGCCGTGGGGCTGCGTGGAGGCCACCGAGATGGTGCTCAACAACCTGCTCTACATCACGGCACAGCTGGGAGATCGTCACGCTGGCGAAATTGAGCAGTTATGGGCGGCGCTGTGCTGCGCCTGGCCCAACAATCTGCGCATCATGCTGCACTACTTGTTCATCGTGTGCGGCATGGCGGCCGGTGAACTGCTAGTCTATGGCCGCCGCGTGGCCGTCTTCTTATCGCGGGCCTGTCCCGATCGTCTCGTCGACGAGTTGGTAGCAGAACTGGGCACAGTCGAGTCGACCAACTACGCCATCGAGAGAACCGAAACACCGCCCTTCTTCCGACTCACTTCTCTGCGCAAGGTATCTAACCAGTCGATCACCGATGACTTGACTGCTGGCGAGGCGTTCGTCTCTGAGTCGGGACGGACCGGTGACGAAACATCTCCCACCAACGATAAAGGTACCTTCCACACCAAGAGACACAGTGGTGAGGAGATGGTTTGTACCTCGGAGATGAGTGGACTGCGAGGGGTCAGTCACAGCGGTCCGTCCTCTATCCACGGTTATTGTGGCGTCGTGACTGGAGTTGGAAGATCGGCGCAGGAGGCAGTTGTCAAATCTCGAGCAGCCACAATCGGACAGATCAGTGGAGCGGCAGCAACACCGGCAGTCACCGACAATTTTGCCGTGTTGCGAGCTCAGACCGAATCAGAGGAAAGTCCGGTTGTCCCGAACTCTCATCATCACCATCATCACCGGCAGGCCGGACTGAGCACGTGTGACAAGACCGAGACTCCTCAGCCGCGACCTCTGCCGATGCCCGAGTATGGCGGCTATTTTGCTCCACTGTCCAAATTCTTGCCTCATTGTTCGCAGCCGCTGGGCACGTTTCACCGGTGTAACCTGGCACTGATGTTGATCCAGGACGTGGTGCTCGAATGTCCCTTCACCTCGGCCGAACTGTGGGCACCCCACGTGCCACTCATGTTGCACATTGTGTTCCTGGGCGGCGATCATAGCCGTCCCCTGGTGCACGACAGTTGTCGTCGCCTGCTGCTCAACTTGTTGATGGTGGTGGCTGCTCACGGCGACCATTCGGCCGTCGCTCGTGCTCAACTCAGTCGTCGCATCGAGCTGCTCGATTACGGCATCGTGCCATTGAGTTCTGCGGCGTCGGCGCACGTGACTACCACGCGGCGTATCACCGACACCGTCAACAGTGAACAGTCGCGGGTCACACACGAGTCAATCGCGGTGTGCGTGCCTGGCGAGGCGGGTGAATCGACTGGCGGCAGGGAGGTTCAGTGTTGCGACGCCTCAACAGTGCCCAGTGAGGGAGACGGTGGACCTCAGTCCCTTATGTCGGTTGTTAGCGACGTGGACGAATGTGGTGATACGACTGACTCAGCCGCTGCCGTCAATACGCTCGGTATCGCCGACGGAGCGCCGTTGCCACACCGCTGTCTCGCCTTGATCGATTATCTGTCCACGCATCGGCCACAGCAGCCGCTGTGGAGCCACGAGGACGTGACCGCACGCGACTGGAACATTGCGTCGGCGCACCAGCTCAGTGCCCTACTGCAGTGTGTTGTCTCAGTGTTCGCCGACAGCCTGCCGATGGCACGTGTGCGCGAGCGCTGGGCCCGTCTCACCATGCAATTGGCTCTGGGCTGCTCGTCCCGTCATTTGGCCGGCCGATCGCTGCAGATTTTCCGAGCGCTGCGACTGCCGATCGGCGGCGAGATGCTGGCCGAGATTCTCTCGCGTCTCGTCGAAACTGTCGGCGAGCAGGGAGAAGACATGCAGGGCTACGTTGCCGAACTGGTGCTCACTGTGGAGGCGGCCGTTGACTGCGTCGACTCCGAGTTTCGGCCGCTCGATAACAGCCGCGAACTGTTCAAGTCGACACCCAACCTGCTCAACAACCTGCAGCCGCCGCGACGCCCGCTAGTCACCGGCTCGGTCGGTCCCACGTGCGGCAGTCAGCTGGTCGGACAGTTGAGGGCCACTGGCGGCTTGGCGGCCGTCGGCGGAGTGCGCAAGCGCTTGGCGCAGCGAGAACAGGCCGTGCTGGAGGTGAGCGGCGACGCAAGTGAAGGCAGTACAGGAGCAGGTGCTGGCAACTCGCTCGGCAGGTCTAGGTCAGCGAGCAGTTTGAGACAGATGACCAGCGCGACCGATAACCCTGCTGTTCACCAGCCTCAGCCAGACTCCGAGGAGAATAAGCTGCTGCTGTTGACACAGTTCTTCTGGTTGTCGGTGTGCTTGCTGGAGTCAGACTACGAGTACGAGTACTTGCTGGCAATGCGGCTGCTGCACAAGGTGATGTCCAAGGTTTCGCTGGAACGTCGTGACTGCTGCGACAAGATAGACAAAATGCAGACTCAACTGCGCTGGCCCGGCTTCCCCGGCGTGCACGCGCTGCTGTTGAAGGGCTGCACCAACGCGGCCACCTACGACGCGGCAATTGAGCTGATCAGCAGGTGCACCCCGCTGCTCGACGTGTCCGTCATCGATCCCTCGCTCAGTGTCGGATTCCCGCTCAACGTTCTGGCGCTGCTGCCCCACATGGTGCTGCACTACGACGACGCCGACCCATTCTGTGTGCGTGCCGCAGACCGCATCGCCGAAGCGTGCATGCAGCGCAGTCAGCAGCTCGAGAACCTGGCCACTGTGATGACGCTCTACTCGCGCCGCACTTTCAGCAAGGAGAGCGTGCAGTGGACCAAGTGCGTGGTCAAATACCTGACCGACACCTATGGCGACGTCAGCGTCACCGGCATGCTCTTCCTGATCGAGATGTTCGACAAGGGCCCGCCGTTCCTACAACTGCCCATTCTCAGTGTGCTTGTCTGTTTGCTGCACTACATGGACGCATCGAGGTCGGGCAGCTCGTTCTGCACTCGGCTCATCAACGCCGACCTCTTGCTGGCCATGACTCGCTGTGTCCAGCTGCCGTCTAGCCTCTGGCGAGATGCTCTCAGGATCCTCAAGTTGGCCGTGTCTCAGAGCTCCACTCTGCCGCTGGCTCCCAACGTGGGCGGTGGCAGAGACGTGGTGGGTGCGTCAGCCGTACCCCGCTTGCAGATGCTGGCGTTCTCGGGCGGCAGCGGCGGCGGCGCGGCCGAGTCTGGAGTTGTCAGCGAACCGCGCTCCGTCGCCACCAAGAAGGAACTGCCAGGACGCACCATGGAGTTTTCCTTCGACGTTTCTCTCACGCCCATCATAGGTCGGCACGTGGCGTCGCCCCCGGTAACCAATGCGACCGATGAGCAGGACATGGATGTTGATGGTGTAGATCGTGTGTGTCTCCGTCGTGCCGCAGGTAACGGGGACGTTGGTGCGACGGCAGCGTGCACGAACGGGACAATGGGTGGCGGTGGCTGGCGGCGTCCTTGGTTGTCTCAAACACGCACTAGAGACCGACTGGTGCAGCTCGTTGTGAGCTGCGGTTCGCGGGTCGGTCTGCCCAAGAGCCCGTCGGTGATATTTAGCCAGAGTTCAGACGTGCTCGAGCGGCAATCGTCGATGGCTTCGTCGACCGAGGAGGTTTCTGCGGCCGCGGCCGTGGTGCACGCTTCTGTCGAGTCTCTAGACGATCACGAGGCGCAGCAGTTCGGCGTCATCCGCGAGTTCGACTTTCTCGAGTACGAACTGGAGAGTCAGGAGGGTGAGGGAATGGATAACTTCAACTGGGGTGTGCGGCGGCGGTCCCTGTTGAACCCGGACTGTGACGCGCTGGCTGTGCTCGAGTCGGATGCCTCTTTGCCGTCAATGGGACGTGTTTCTCCGCCGTGTGCCCGCAGCATGTTAATTCCTGCCTCGGTGGCTGCGGTTGTCAGGAGAACGGCGTCGGGAGGAGGCAACAGGTGTGGCGACACATCCGGCAGTCAGTCATCAGCGCAACATCGAGGACGTCGAGACTCGACCGATGAGGATGAGGAAGATGAAACAGCCAGATCAGTGCCTCTCCTCGATAACGTCACTCTTGCGGCGCAGTCCAGCTCAGTGGTGCCGGGGACCTTCACAAGTCGCGATGACGAAGAATATGAAGATGACGAATCCTCGGATTCTTGCTCGGCGCGGGAAAGCGGTGACACCAGTGGGTCAGAGATGCACTCGGATGATGAACATGACGAAGAAGACGACGATGCAGAGACCGAGGAAGACGGAGATGTTACTCCATGCGTCACATCACCACCTGTCAGCGTGTCCAACACTCTGGTCGACGTGTCCGTGTCTCCATGCGCCTCTCTGTCGCCTCACACTACTGCGTCCGGTCGTCACACCGACCTCGAGGAGCAGTGGTTTCGCCGCATGGCCGCGCTGATGGCCGACGCAGTGGCGTTCGACTCTTCGTCTCACACGGCGCCTCATTCTGTCGACGCCGATGATGAAGACACGGACACAACACCGGCCGATGCAGTGGCGTCCGTCTATTTGCTGTTTGGTCGTCTGCTGGCCGATATTCAGCGCGCCTTTGTCATCACCGTCGACGAGTGTCTGCTGCTCGTGCCTCCTGCTCTCCCCACGGCCTCGCTGTGCCGCTCTCTGCGTCTGTCCGTCAAACTGCTGTCCTGCCTGCAGTTGCCGACAGTCTACATCAACGGACGAGCGTTGCGTCGACTTGGCATCGAGATGCAGCTGCGATTCTGTCTGCTCGAGCTGCAGGAACACGTGTGCACGTACCAGGAGCGGCGGGCGGTGGTGCTGCGTCGCGTGGCCGCCACGCGCTGCTCGCTCACGCTGGACGACACGGGCACTGCGTCGGCGGCGGACGTCAGCAGCACCTGTGCCGGCACGACGGGCTCGGCGGGTCAGCTGGTCGACCAGACGTGTGTGCTGCTGTTCGGGGCGTTGTGTCGACTGCATTTTCAACTGTTGTTGTTGCTCGACTCGTGGCTCAAGTCGCTCGACGTTATTGCATCGGCGACAGCAGCAGGAGCGGTGGCTGGTAGCAGCGCAGGCAACAGTCATGCGTCCTCGTCCATCATCAGTTTGTCGGCGGAGGTGGAGCACTTGCGTGGCGAGTTGGCTCTCTGCGTTGACTCGGTGGCCGGTTATCAGGACGGAGCAGGTGCGCATGAGGAGCAAGACGTCGAGACGGCGGGATGTCGCGATGAAGCGGAGACCTGGCTCGCTCGTCTGCTGGCCGAGGGAAGATGTGCCGAGGCTCTGTTTCTGTTTCGCCGGCAACGTCATCTGTTCTCGCCGGACCAGTTGCTGGCGTACGACGGTGATGACGCCGACTCCATGCTCGCCGTGTACTGCTGGCTGCGTAGCGGTGCTGACTGTCTGCCCCTGGTGGCTGTGTGTGGTCGTGCTGCAGTGAATAGCACATGTGACACGCTACAGAGCGTCAATGCTTCTCTGCTGGTAGAATTGAGACAGGTGGAGCGGTGTGGTCGAGGGGTTGACAGCTCACAGAACGTGATCATCTCGTCGTCATCATCGGCAAACAGACACGGCAGAAGACGTCGCAGGAGACAACTGGACCTGGTTCAGAGCGAGTCGGCTGACTGCTAGCTCCATTTGGTGGCCAATTTGTCAACTACCAATAAGATTGCAAGAATTAATATGATTATTCACCGTGCCAATAATTCCACGTTTCTTATGCGCTTTTACTGCGTATAAAAGCAATATTTTTATTTTTATTGGTAACGAGGCTCGCGGTTGAGTTTGTCACGTGTTTTTGGTTGAATTTTTGTAGTGTCAGTTGATACTCAATTACAATTGTCTTGATTGGCGCATGCGATTTATTCATACACATATAATCAGTAAAGAACAAGACAATAAATAACTTCATATAAACTATTACTTCTCACTAAAAATTCCGAATAACTGAACTCATCATGGACTATAGACACGCTGTGGAAATATTTCACTCATCGATGGTTAAGTCCAAATTACTGCGAGTTTCAAACTGAAACTTACTGCGCGTTGCTGCTTCGCATGACGTCACGATAACGTCACGACATTATCAGCCAATAGCTGCGTGACAAGAACACAGTGACCTGTCAAGACCTGTCAATTTAGTGTTAGTAATTGCTCTGAAGGATACAAGCATTATGGTCGCTTTTGTCCGTTTTGGCAAGTAATTACTAGTAATTACAAGTAATAATTACAGTAATTACAAGTATATAGTAGTAGTAGTAGTAATTACAATAGTAGTAGTAAGTAATTAAGTAGTAGTAGTAGTAGTAATTACAATAGTAGTAGTAAGTACAATAGTAGTAATTACAAGTAATTACCCAGTATTGCTGGTGTTCTTCAAGTCTACAAGTGTTCCGCATGCTCATTATTATCTCCAAGAGTCTACATCGGCTAGTTTGGAGGCACGTTTTCGCTATCACGCTGCTTCGTATATCCGGAGGATCACTTCGAAAAGTCACGCGAGTATCACAAACCGATTCAGTTGGGAAGTTCGCTACATATCCGACATAAACAGTATAGAGCAGTGCTTCTCAAACTATCTGATGTGGCGGACCGGCAGGTTTTTTTTCAATGTGTCAGGGACCGGCAAGTGAAGCAATATTCAGTAAATAGTAATAGTAATATTCATATATTAATAATAATAGTAGAATAATAGTAATATTCATATATACAGGAAAAATATAATGAATACATAATAAAAGTAAGTTGACATTTCACCGTGGCATGGAGTTTGACTACTGTTTCTTTCTTTTCTGGAAAATCTCCACGTACCGGTAGACGATGGCTCGAGTACCGTCACCGGTACGCGTACCACACTTTGAGTAGCACTGGTATAGAGCAAATGACCTTTTTCAGTTTATTATTATTAATTACAGGCAAATCCAGTAGCATGGGAAGAGTGCAAGCACTATTACCACCCTAAGGTGGCCCCATGTACCGGAAGCGCCCAAAAGATTCAGAGAGAAAGAGAGTTCGAAGAGAAAAAAGTCTAGAAAGAGAGTTGGAAAGAAAATGATAAATAAGTAACAATAAATAATAAACCATCATCCGATAACAATCCATAATGTCACTCCGCCCACGTTCCTCAATAAATGATAATAATCAACAATAAATATGTCATTCAGTAAATAACAGCCATCAATAAATAAGAATAAATATTAATAAATAAGTAATAAATAACAATCAAGAACAATACATATGATTCATATTTATTTAATATTCCCAATGTGTCGTTACACTGTCAAATCTAATGTTTCTCCTCAGCCATGGTGGACCCCCGAATTACGCCGTCTTCGTGCTAAGTCGAGAGCCCGTGAACGCTGCTGGCGCCGGTTTCGGTCCGACTCTAATTGGTTCTCATTTTGTCAGACTCGCAAGTCCTACATTTCTGCCCTTGATGCCGCTAAATCCTCTTATTATCAATCCAAGCTCTCTTCTGGTCCAAGTTCTTCCCGCTCTAGATGGTCTTCCCTAAAATCTATCACTGGCTTCTCCAAATCTGAGACCTGCTCCATTCCAGCTTCGACTTTATCTTTATATTTTTCAGAGAAAATTGCCAATGCCAAGGCTAAATTACCACCCTCCTCTTTACCACTGTCTTTCCCTTCCTCTGACTGCTCTTTGTCATCTTTCTCCCCCATCTCCCCAGCCGCCACTGCCAAATATCTGAAAAAATTGCAAAAGTCCAGATGTCCTTCAGATGCAATAAATTTTCGTGCACTTTTCGACTCTATTCTACTCCTTGCCCCTTTTCTTACACATTTGGTAAACTCCTCTTTTCTCCACGGGACTTTTCTGGCCTCCAAGCATGCCATTGTTTCTCCCATCCTTAAGAAACCTTCCCTTGATGCCAACACTCCGAGCAGTTACAGACCCATCTCCTTGCTCCCTCTGCCTTCTAAACTCTTGGAAGCTGCTATCCTTTCTCAACTTCGGCCTTGTATATATTCTGCTCTCGATCCCTGTCAGTCTGGCTTTGTCTCTAATCATTCAACTGAAACCCTGCTTCTGTCTCTACTGAATGACATTTTCGCTTCTTTCTCTTCAGGTCAATCTGTTCTCTTCATCTCTCTTGACTTTTCCTCAGCATTCGACCTCGTCAACCACTCAATTCTTTGTGATGACCTATGCCATATTGGTGTCTCCTCCTCGGCGCTATCACTCATGTCCTCCTATCTCACTGATCGCTCCTATTCTGTGCGCTGTAATTCTGAACTTTCCTCACCTCGACCACTTGAATCCGGAGTCCCACAGGGCTCCCTTCTTGGTCCTCTTCTTTTTAATCTGTACGTTTCCTCCCTCTGTCCTATTCTCCGCAGCTATCCCATCTCCTTTCACATATATGCGGATGACATACAAATCTATTTTCCTTTTTCTTTGGCCAATACTAACCTAATTCCTAAACTTCTCTCCCACATAGCTGAGTGGGCATCCTCTCGAAATCTTCTACTGAACCCTGAGAAAACTCTTTATCTTCTTTTCCATCCTCCCAAAATTACTCCATGTTCAATAGATCTACCTCTTTCCTCACAAATTCGTAATCTAGGAGTCCAATTTGACCCCACATTGTCATTCGCTCAACACATTTTCAAAATTTCACGTTCCTGTCGTTTTGTTTTACGTCAATTGTACCCGATCCGCTCTCATCTTGATGAGGCATCCGCTCTACTCCTAGTTAATTCATATATTTTTTCGCATATCGATTACTGCAATTCTTTATTTTTTCACCTTCCTCTAAAATCCATCCGCTCTCTCCAGTCGATAATAAATCTCTCTTGTCGCTTTGTCCTTCGTCTTCCCCCCAAGTCACCCACATCCACCCATATTCGTAAACTTGGCTGGTTGCCTGCTCTGTCCAGAATCCACCATAAGCTGTGCTGCATTGTCTATAAACTTCTCCATACTCCTTCTCCACCTTCTTACCTATATTCGCTTCTAACTCCCTCTGATCGTCCTTTATGTCGCCGTCCAGTGCCCCTCGTATGTCCTCCTGCTGACCACGAGTCTAACTGGTCAGCCAAATCCTTCTACTTTTCTGCTCCCCGACTTTATAACTCTCTTCCTCATCACATTCTACAGAAAAAATCCTACTCTTCCTTTTCGGCTTCCCTTCATATATACTTACTGTCTCTTCCGTCGCCGCCCACTTACCCCTATAGAAATTGTTGATACTCTTTTTTGGCTTATCTCTCAACACCAAATTTAAATATTTTCTCTGTCAGCTACACTTCTCTGATCCCATTCTTTCATTTTTTCTCGCCTCTGATCATTCGCTGTGTATATTTTCTTGATTTTCTTGATTGTTGTATATATTTCCTGCTTTTGATATTTTTTGCGCCTTGTCACTTCAGCTCATATAATTTTGTTCTTTTTGAGCCCCTATCACTGTTTATACCTTAGTTTGCTCTATTTTGTACGTTTTCGCGCCTTTGCAAATTAGTGCGCTATAACAAATACATGGTTTGTTGTCGTTGTTGTTGTTATTCAATAAGAAACATCCAACAATAAATATAAATATGATTCAATAAGTAACAACAACACAAATAAATATGATTCAATAAACAATAACACCAATAAATATGATTCAATAAACAACAACAACAATAAATATGATTCAATAAACAGCAACAACAATAAATATGATTCAATAAACAACAACAACAATAAATATGATTCAATAAACAGCAAAAACAATAAATATGATTCAATAAACAGCAACAACAATAAATATGATTCAATAAACAGCAACAACAATAAATATGATTCAATAAACAGCAAAAACAATAAATATGATTCAATGATCCCTTTCAAACCAGCAGTCAGTTTTCACACAGCCCCTGGATTCTTGATTGTTATGATGGAAAACATAAAACACAAACGATTTTTTATAATTAACAAATTATATAAATATAATTAATAGCATTTTTTTAACAAGTTATATAAATATAATTAATAACATTTTTTCATGGCATCTTCACACCTCATAGGAACCAGGTACAGTACAGACCAGGTACAGTACAGTACAGACCAGGTACAGTACAGTATAGACCAGGTACAGTACAGTATAGACCAGGTACAGTACAGTATAGACCAGGTACAGTACAGTATAGACCAGGTACAGTACAGTATAGACCAGGTACAGTACAGTATAGACCAGGTACATAGACCTGCTATATAGCACCATCACTGAGGTTAGTGGCTAGCAGTAGTCTTTCATACTATATGGCTCACACGGGCGATAATGCTGGTCTTGTGTTATGAGCGTCTACTGTTTGTGTCAGACTGATACTGACACAACCATGTCACAATGCATGACACAGTATATGTATATTATGTATGTATATTGGCGTGAATATTTTACTAATATTACTGATATTTTCTTGGTAATATTTTACTAATCGGAGTACAAGTCGTGTAAGTTTAAATTAAAGTTAAAAAGTTAAACTTACTAATCGTGTAAGTTTAAATCGACACATAAATATGTTTATTCTTCTATCCCTTTTCTCTGAGCCATCCCAAAACAGTTTAGATACACGGATATGTAAGATGAGAAGAAGAATTCCAGCCTGGTATAAAATCGCTGATCCTTAATATAAATTATTTATTATTTGTGAGTTTTAGGTGAACACCAATTTGAATTTCAACTTGCCTGATAATGCGGTAATTGTCCCCATACCTGCTGCGTATAAATATATAGAAATGAGACCAAACCAAAATGACCAAATGCGAAATTCCTTCTTTATTGTTCCATTTTTGTTAGGAAGTTTTGCGAAATATAAATCGACAAATAAGAAATGTTCTGGCTCGTAGCTATGAATCATATTGTTGTCAAATTTCGGTTTCTCATATGAGCGGTTTAAGAAGAGTTGAATGGTGATCCAGGATGAGGTCACTGCTTGTCAAAACAGGTCTGGATGAATGCTAGCATCTTCATCGCAATAACAACACGGGCGGATCCAGGGAAAACCCAGTGGGGAGGGGTCACTCCCCCGCACTCTGATTCAAGCTACATGATATTAATTTAGGATGCGTATATACGAGCGATCTCTATTAAGCCCCGTTCTTGAGTATTTCGTCATCCGCCTCTGGCTTACATACGAATCGACGGACAGGTTTGACGTCTTGTGAAATGCACCCATTTTGGTCACTGTTGAAATGTCACAATTGCATGTGTATGTGTGTGTGTGTGTGTGTGTTTGCATAGCGTAGTCAATTTATCAATGACATTTTGACAGCGTTGATATGCGAAAGTCATACGATATAGGTGCGCAATTATAGTAACACATCTGTATAAAGCTGGGAGTTATTTGAATTTCTGCATCCTTGTGTATCACCATTTTGTGTCTCGCGCCAGTGTATGTGTGTGTGTGTGTGTGTGTGTGTGTGTGTGTGTGTGTGTGTGTGTGTGTGTGTGTGTGTGTGTGTGTGTGTGTGTGTGTCAGTGTGTGTGTGTGTGTGCTATTTCTGTAGAAAAATTACCAGAAAGATATGGGGAGCAATATGTCAAAAGAGGATAATTCAGTTGTTGAAATGCAATTTCACGCGTTTATCATTGGTTGCAGAGCATTGCATGACATTGCAATCCATTGCAATCAAGTATGATTAATGTCACTCCAAAAAATTGCAACGACAGGATGCAAGATGCAACAAGAAACGGAACTAACTGAAAATAGAATTAAGCAGGATATAACACACACACAGTGAATAAACAGATATGAATAAACTCATAGAAAATAATGCTATTGTATTGCGTATTAAATCAAAATTATACACACACACACACACACACACACACACACATACAGACAAGCGTATATATGCTTGAATAGGTGTGTGTGTGTATGTATGTGTTGGCTTTGAAACCAGGCCGAATTTTGTTTACATTGATGAGTCAATTGAAAGTGAGCAGAAAATGTTGCATATATTAATGACTCGTGACACACACACAAGCGCATATATATACACATAACACAGCAATCATAAATCTTGCCGTACACCTGCTAAATTAAGCCAGTTTATCAGGTATTAGTTGCCGAGTTGGCCACCAGGGGGCAGTAGTAGCGTGATGCATGGTGTGTCGAGGCGTTGTCTGGCGTGCAGTCATCGGGTTCACTGTGTTTGTGTGTCTGTGTGCAGTGTAGGGTGAAGAGACGGAGAACATAGTTGGGTTGTGCTGAAGCAGTAATCATGTCTGTGTGCCGCTGTGTCTGGGTGTTGTTCATGACTGCTGTGGTGGTCATGTCGACTTGTGGTCAGTAAATTATATTTATCAACTTTGTAACGTATAAATATTTTTATTGAATTATTTTGCTATCATATTAGTGTTTGTTAGGGTGATTTTTATTGTGCCAGTTTTCTGATCGAATAAGTCACTGTCCTCAGACTAATTTCAAATTTATATCGCAGATATAAATACTTTCTTACACTATCATGGAATCGCAACATATATTATCACATCCTTATTTGTTTTATAGTAAAATTATGCGCAATAATTAAAAATAATTATTTCCTAAAGTAGAACAATCTCAAGAAAAATACCATTAAGAAATGATGAAAAATTATTAATTGAGAAAAATAAATTCTCATTATAAGACAAGTTTTGAAATATTTATGTTTTCAAACGTTGAATTATACGAAAACATACGCACTGTGCCGATTTTTTTAGATTTATTATCATTTCTTATATTTTAGTGCATGAATCATTAAAATTCATGAATCATTGAAATTCACGCACGTTATGTGAAGCTGTGCATATATATGTGAATATATTTGATACTGGTGCGTGTGGGTGCGGTTCTGCTAATAATCTGGGGACATGTGGTACAATATAACCCTAACTGTCCACGCTCTAGAACAGCGCAACCATGCAATTTCCTGCCAAACACATACACATACACACACGCATACATACAGACATATACAAATGTATGTACTCATGTATATGCATATACATACACAATATTCACACAAACTTACATATCAAATATTAGTACAAATAGTTGTATAATAATAATAGTCTTTGCTACGTATATTAATACACATACACATACAAATATATAGGCAAACAGACACAGACACACACACAAACACACTCACACAGACACACACAGACACACACAGCCACACGCACACACATACACACATACATACACACACACACACACATGTCCTTGAAGGGTGTCATGAGCTGCTAGGGTAGGATTGTTGTTTGTTGGATTTCAGCAACTACCAACACAGCACGCTACCACCAACACCTGCACACACACACACACACACACACACACACACACACACACACACACGCACACACACACACACACACACTCATGACGTCACTGTCTGTGTAGTTGTTTGTCTGTCTGTCTGGCGGTTGATTTTATCCAATCAGCAATGGTGATTGCTCCACAATGGTGTTCAGGTTGTTTTTATCGTTCTTATCATTATAATACATTATTATTTTTATTATTTGAGTTACATGATTGAATAAATTCATTAGTATATTTCTGTGGGCTTGTATGTGTATGAGTGTACATGTATGTGTGTATGTATGTATTATATTTTGCAAGCAGTCATGTAATTTGTGTTGATTTGTGCTGCTTGATTCTGTCTCCATACCGGTCTACATGTGTCTATACTTTTATTACTGCTCACGGCTTTGCCCTCGAAAGTGCGCCATATCAAATACATGCTGTTATTGTTCGTCTAAATCTGGAATTATTTGACGAGACAGGCAGGTGTAGTCACCAATATTGCACGTGATTTTTCATCACACAAAATAGAATTTCTATGTTGAGATTTGTATGTATGATTTGTGTGTATTATGAAACAATGACGCATTTGAGCTGCATGAAATATTATCCTGTGACTGTTTACAATAAGATCTAGTTTAATCCACAACAGTCTGCCTTTCAAATGTGTATGTGCGTGTGTGTGTGTGACGTACACATACACTGACAAAGTTTTATAGAATAGTAATAGTGAAGTTGTTGTTGTGGAGTGGTTAAGAATGGATTGTTATGCAAAGTTACAATATGCAGATCGGGTGGAAATATTCATAGAAATGTCAGATGCAGCAGCGGAGCCGCCGCTGGGGTCGCTCGCGCAGTTGTAATCTACTTGCAGCTTGCAGCTTTGTTGTGTGAGCAGGCGCGTTGAGTTAAAAATATCATAGTTAAATTATCAGGCTTATAAATGTTAATAGTTATTATAGTACAAATTATAACATTATAGTTTTATAAACGTATAAATACAGGGTGGATTTCTCATATCCCACGATTGAATAAGATTTAATAATGAAATATGTTATCATGTCAGGTTATTAGAAGTTATACTCGTGTATAGTGAAACTGTCCTTCATTTCTCAATATGCATCAAACCTGAAGCTTGAAAGAAACAATGGTATATTTTCAGAGATCAAGGATCATGGATCATGACGAGAATGAGATCATAACAATGTGATCACACATTAACACTGAATAACAAACATTAATATAGAGAAAATATATAATTAGAACGTGCTCGATTTAGTTGGACACCTCCGATATTTCAATTTCGACGTCAGTTTGGATAAAAGCGTGCAATATGTCTCTCTCAACTTGCATTATTTGGTGAAAAGTTTGACAAATGCAATATCTCGTTTATTTTTGACAATATGGTAAACTTTCCCACCTGGTATCATATTGTTGGTAACTTTGGCAGTCTGGATTGATTAAATATCTCCGTCTTTGCGAGTGACGTTTTTTTATTGTTTTTTTTGGGATCGCACGAAATGACGGATCAATCAATACAAACATTTCGCTGATACAATATAATTCGCGGTTGTATTTCATATAATCGTGGCCTTTGTTGCCTGCGCGCATTCGTAATAACATGATCAAACTGTGTACGTGTGTGCGCATACTGATACACTACGCTTCAGTATGTATGTCCGTGTGTGTGTGTGTGTGAGTGTGCTAGGGTGCAGTGAAAGGGTGTTTGTCCTGACATTCTGTATACATGCAAACATACACACACACACTCACACACACTGACACACACACTGACACACACACAGACATGTGACCTTGATGTTTACTCTCAAAATATTCGTTCACACATAACTATTCACTAGATGCTGTGTGTAGGCGGGTGATTGTTCGTGTTTGTTGTGTGCTAGCAATTCAGTGAGCGACTAGGTGACAGTTTGTGACAATGACATCTGTACGAGTATCTGTAGCTCACTGGTTCTTGTGAACTTTTGTTCGGCATGTGTTGGTCAGATCAGCAGTCACTTCTCAAACCTCACCGCTGCATTCTATATAGCTATGATGAAAAAGATTAATTACAAAAGACGTAACAAACAGTTTTCTATTCAACATCTATTCGCACAGCATAAAAATGTGTTTCTTCAGGTAATAATATAAGGCAAAGGTAAAATCATATATTATCTTTGAATTTCATCAGGAATTCTCGCACTCTTGCGAACCAGGCTTGCACCCGACAAACACACACATATACACACACACACAGTCAATTATTTCATGAAATCTATACTTTTTTAATTGTTCAATTTGATTTAACTTGATTTTCAATATGAAATACGTTTTTCAGCCATTTTTCATCCATTCTCAACACAATAATTGTGTCTGTTGGACTTGGAAGTCAACACTTCTCGACCAGATTATATTTGTTTTTATTCTTATATATATAGTTTATTTTTCATGTAATATTTTTTGTTTGTCTTCTCTACGCGAATACTAGCTTTTCATCGGCGTATTTTAATATTATTTATATCGCTTCTCACTTTAATTGTAGCACTAATATAATTTAATATAATTAACATAGTTTATCACACCTTTGGGCTGGCGAATGCACAAACACAAGTTTTCAATTTAGCCACGTCTATGTTGGTACATGATAGTTTGTACGCACACACACACACACACATGCACACACACACATACACACGCACACACACACACACATGCACACACACACACACACACACACACACACACACACACACACACACACACACACACACACACAGGGGTCAGGCAGTGCGGTACACGCGTGAATTGTGCTAATTAAGACTGATATCACCTGAGTGTAACACCTGAGTGCGTTTACACACACTGTGAGTTGTTCGTATCATTGACGTCGCATTGCTACGTATTGCACGATACGCGAGCCGTTGCATTTTGCATTTTGCATGTGTGTGTGTGTGTGCGTGTGAGATAGACGGATCTGGCGTTTCAAACAGCGTCATCTCTTCGTCGGGCAGTAGTTCCTCGTTCTCAGTCAGCGGTACTGGTTCGTCTCACAGCAGCAGTTCCGTGCACGCCGATGGTTCTGGTTCCGTGGGCAGCGTGTATCAGTCGCTGGGCGGTGTTGTCTCGCTGAAATGTGGCCCCGGGGACAGTATCGTCTGGTATAAAGTCAACGGTCCGTTCTACCTGCAGTACAGTACAGTATTACATTTATATGGCGCTTTACACCAAAGGTCTCTAAAGCGCACACTCAAACACACACCCACCCACACAGACAGACAAACATAAACACATACTCACACACAAAGACAAGCATATAAACAGCACAAGGCGACACACAAACATACACAGACTTACATAAGCATAGACACACACATACGTATAGATAATCTAAAACCAAGAACGGGAAAACGTTAAAGAGCGCAGGCTAAATACAGGCTAAATACGATAATACACACACACACACACACACACACACACACACACACACACACACACACACACACACACACACACACAGACACGTGTTATACTGGCACCAAACTCTGTGTATGGTATATCAGTGACATAACGAGGTGTATCAGTGGTATGGTGGGATATAATATGTCAGTGGTATGCTTAACAACGTATGCAATTTAAATCACAAATGACTTTTTGATTGAGCAACTATTTGTGTGGTACTGCGCAAGTCAACACAGACACACACACACACGCAGATATATCTGGTATTAGTAGCTGTGGTTACTCATGTATAAAGTGACTCATACCTCACATTCAAATAGATCTCGCCACATAATGACACACATATCTCGCCACATATGATGTATGTGATCTGTTGTGTCTGTGTGTGTGTGTGTGTGTCAGTGTGTTTGATGTTTATGCATTTTGCATTCAATTTCCACTATTATTGTGGAATTGTGAATCAGTTGAGACTGATTTTTGCCTGTGCTGAATTACAGACGACAAATCCAAAACAGAACTGTCCAGTAAGAATGGAGCCACTCATGCCGGACCTCGCATCAAAGTCGAATACACAAACCAGGGCTCCGTGTTGACTGTGAGTAGAGATGCGACCTAAAAAAACCGCCGGTTTTTTTAATAAAAAAAACGTTTTTTTTTCCAAAAAAACCGCGACCAAAAAAACACGTTCTTTTTGGTTTTTTTGAAGAGTCATGCAAAGAATTCAAACTAAGGAAATTATATATTTGGGATGTTAAATGAATTATTTTTATCAACACATGAGTTATTTACGCTATTAGTGACCCTATCAAATTGAATTATCATTAAATATGCACAATAAAAGTGTTATAATGTGTTATATAAAGCCCTAATAGCATTGTTTGCACGGTACTTTGCGGCACTTCTATGTACAGTACAGCTTTGCATTCAATTATTTAGTTAATCACTGTGTAAGAAAGCAGGGGTTGAGAACCGTTTTTATGCTAAAGTCTGAAACTGTTTTAAAAAAACAGCTGGTGGCATAATTTTTTACATATTACTTTTTTCCTACCAGAAATGAACTACGTTGATTATAATACGTTTCATCATTTCATTCACCAGATCAATTATTTGCAAAAATAAAAGTACAAACACTGCAAATATTTACACAATTACTACAAATATACACCTAAACTTAGTGTCCCTAATGAGACTACGAATAAAAGCGGGTCGCATTAATCAGAGTGGCAATCCTGACCAGAAAAACGGGCAATATTTTCGTGTAGGAAAAAAACGACTGAGGAAATATATTCAATGTACAAAAAGGTATTTGAACACAAATTACTACATCAAAGAAACCATCATCCATAAAACCAGTTCTAAAAACAGGTTACTAATAAAAAACCAATTAATTTGGTTCAACTTTCCTTGATATGCCGCCAATTTTTTTCTAAACCTCTACATCTACGAAAACCGTTTTAAAAAAATATTTTGAAAAAAAACATGGTTTAAAAAAACAGTTTGAATTAAGTGGTTTAACCAGCCGCTTATACGTACCAGCAGGCTACTTGCTATACAAATGTTATTTGAACGTACATCAATCAAATCTATCTTACATAGATACTGCTTTAGAAAACATTGTTTCATTAAAAAAACGTTAAATATACGTTTATCAAAAAAACACTTGACCAACCAATTAGCTTGTCTTGTTCTGCTGCCAACGTTTTCCGAATCTGTACTTTAATAAAACGAATTTAAAACCAATTTGAAAAACATCATTGCATTTTTTCATAAAAAACATGGTTTCTTTAAAAAAAAAACACATGATTACTAAATGAATTTGTTTTGTTCTGCTGACAAACTATTTCAAATATCCACATAATTATATCCATCTTTAAAAACATGGGTTTTCTCAATGAAAAAAGCCTAAACCACCGGACCCGGATGCACTTTCAAACAGTCTCCTGAGGTATTTATTGATAAATATTTTTGTTGTTTATACTATTATCAAATTATCTTTGAAATAAGGCCCGTAAAGATGTACAAAACATCAATTAAACTCATTTCTATGTACTAAAATCTAACATCCGATGACAATTAGGGCTAATTCTAAAAAAACAAAAAAAACCCTAAAAAACATGTTTTTTTGCAAAAAAAAACGCAACAAAAAAAACGTTTTTTTGCATCACTAACTGTGAGTGTTCTGTGTGTGTGTGTTATGTGTGTTATGTGTGTTATGTGTGTTGTGTGTGTGTGTGTGTGTGTGTGTGTGTGTGTGTGTGTGTGTGTGTGTGTGTGTGTGTGTGTGTGTGTGTGTGTGTGTGTGTGTGTGTGTGTGTGTGTGTGTGTGTGTGTGTGTGTGTGTGTGTGTGTGTGTGAGTGACACTGTTCTACTGTTACTGTTCTGTGTGTGTGTGTGTGTGTGTGTGTGTGTGTGTGAAGTGTGAATACTGCTAGATATACGTCTAGGTTGGAGTATAAATAATGTTTTTTGCGAATTCACAAGTTATTTGTGAATGAATTTGTTTGAAAATTTAGTTAGTCGCTACGCAGCTCACTGAATAATCGAAGGTGCCGAAATTATTTATCCAATATTTTTGCCGAGTGTAAATTAGCAGCTTGGATTTCACGTGATCACAGGGTGTCCAAAATAATGTATAAATACTTCAAGTAATTTAAAAACTTGGCGTTTATTATAATTAAACTAATATTTAACATGCAAAATAATTTACAAATATCATTTTATTGTCTCGTTACAGCGTGTTCAAGTTTAAGTGAAAAAAGAAATTATTTTTAATTTGAGTGATGGTATTTCTTGTTGGTTCATTCTGAAAATCGCTCCTAAATTATCTCTGCACTTTAACTGTGTTTTATACTCGCAGTAGCATTTTAAAATATTTTTCTCTCCTCCAAAGTTTAGTCTGGCTGCAATCAATCGCTTAAATAAATTCATTCTGCAAAGAAAAGAGATCATTGAGTAATGAGCTGCTAAAATATGTATGCACTTATTGGTGACACACTGTATATATTTTTTTTTATTATTTATCAGATCTCGAACACGAAGGAGGAAGACAGTGGCACTTATATTTGTGAGACTGGAATGACAGCGCAGAGGAAAACTCACCAGTACACGGTGAACTCTCACACTCTCTCTCTCACTCTCACACCCTGTTCTCTGTTCTTCTCTGTTCATACGATATTATTGTGCCAATTTTAATTTTCTTTCAAAAATTTCTTTTTTATTGTAGGTGGAGCTCACTTGTACTTTTTACTTTGGATAAAATTCTTGGATAAAATGTATGTTATTGCTGTATATTATGTACATTTAACACATGCATACATTATTGGTATCAATTTGCTATAATAATTGAAGATGAAAACTCCACTTTTTCAAAATTCCTTCTTATCTCTCAATAATTCTTGATAACCTCGTATTTTGCCCTGTCTCTTGAAACATTACCATGATACGGGTAAACAAAACATTGTGTATGTATGTGTGTGTGTGTGTGTGTGTGTGTGTGTGTGTGTGTTGGACAGATCACCGTGGGCAGCGGAAGTGGTATGCAAACAGCCTCTCTTCTCACCATAGGCCTGCTGTTGTCTCTTGTACTAACATTCTAACTGAACTGCGGGGGCATCAGAATTATGATTATGCTTCTTGATTATGCACCTGTCTGTCTGTCTGTCTGTCTGTCTGTCTAGCTTGCTTATTGCTGTGTGGCTGCTGAGTTTGGTTGTTATTTGCTAGCTGAAAACGCTGTTATGCATGACCGCATTACTTTCAACATAGTCTGGCCTCAGAACTCGAACAAGCATCGACAAGTCACCCTTTGTGTGTGTGCATGTGTGTACGTGTGTATGTTTGTGTGTGTGTGTGTGTGTGTGTGTGTGTGTGTGTGTGTGTGTGTGCATGTGTGTATGTTTGTGTGTGTGAAATCCTAAGCAAATATGTGAAACATACAATTGTACTACTAGAGTTGTCTTTGTGGTATCGTTCATGGCATTAATGCTTGTGGCTTTTGTTGCTTCGTCTGCTGTTGTAATGTTATTTGCCATACGTTCATATTTATTGGGTGATTTGTGTGGTTATTGGGGTTATTGGGGTTATTTGATTAATACGTGTTTATTCACGGGTTCACGGCGCCAAAATTGACTGTATTTTATATTGTTTTATGCTTTATGAAGTGTTGTGTTGTGTTTTCCGCAATTTCACTCATATATTCGGATAATTGTTTATCCATGTGAATCGATGTGGTTATGCGATGTGTTGTGTGGTGCGCGATTGTTTTGCTTTTGACGCTGAAAATATTGTGTTTTGGCTTAATTTGGTTTGATATGGATATACTGGCTCAATAAATTGCTCGATTGAGGTTTTTGTTGATGAAATTCACTGAATTCTTGTATAAACAAATTTTTATATCCATAGATATTATTTGGAAGTTTATTCTCAGTTTTCACGAGTGCTTTTGTCAGAAGAACCACCGTTTTATTCAAACAATGCCTCATCATATTTGCAGTCTCAATCAATTATTGTCTCTAAGAAAACACCAAAATTCTTCAAAAATGGTCTATATTAATGCCTAAAATATAAAACCAGTAAGGCGCCGTGTTCGGCGATGAACGAGCGAGCGCGAAGCTATTATATGTAATCAAACTTCGTCGTAAATGCATTTGTCTAAATAAATTTCTATTTCCATGAATTATCTTAATTTTGCATTTCGAGCCAAGTTAATGACGTTGACCCTATTACAGCAATTTATGTGTAGCCTAAATCACCTGGCATTACCCAATAACCAATGGGTACTGACATGATTCTGCGTTGAACCCATACACGGCAGGATGGTCGGGGCTACCCTACAAAGAAAACCGCTTGTTAATCGGGCTTACGGTTCCAGAGATATAAGACTCTCAAAAAGCATGGGCAAAGTTTTCTGCTAAATTATTAGAAGGCATATGGCACGTGCCACGTGCCACACTGGGCACTGACATGATTCGGCATAATCTCATTCGCGGCAGGAAGGATTGGGCTACCCAACAAAAAAAACGCATGTTAATCGGACTTATGGTTCCAGAGATATAAGCCTCTGAAAAACGAGTAAAAAGTGTTTTTCGAAAAAGTAGGAGGACATTTGGGACGTGCCACGTGCCACAGTGGGCACTGACATGATTCGGCTTGGCCTCATCCGCAGCAGGAAGGATGAGGCTACCCAACAAAAAAAAATGCATGTTAATCGGACTTATGGTTCCAGAGATATAAGCCTCTGAAAAGCGTGACCACGGCCGGCCGGCCGCTCATACTCATTTTTCTAGTAACACCAAGTATGAACTTGCTCGCTTCGCTCGCTCGTAATAAATTAAACTTGTATTTGCAATGTTATATGCTTGTGGAAATAATGTTACAATTTTGGGATCGTCTTAATTTCAGCTCGTGTGCGTATAGATATGAGAATCCGGAATCAGTTTATTAATAGCTCAAAATAGCACGGAAGTATTCTTAATCAATACTTGTGCCAAAGTGTGTGATGCAACAGTGCAAGATGTGCAATAAATTATTTGTGTGAGCTGTGCTAATTGCCGGGGAAATAATTGCAAGTGTTTCTACCAAGCTGCTACTAATTAATGCATGCCCACATGTACATTTTACATTACACATTACATTACATGACATTACATAATACGTGCCATTTATATTGCACATTACATTAGATTTTGCGTTACATATTATATAACATATTGCATTACGCATTGCATTTACATTACACATTACATTGCGCTTTACATTTTACATATTACATTACATTACATTATATATTACATTTTACATTACACATTACATTGTATTTTACATTACATACTACATTGCATTTTACATTATATATTATATTCCTTATTACATTACATAATACATTACATATTACATTGTATATTATATTACTTATTGCATTATATTTTTTATTATATATTACATTACTTATTACATTGCATATTGCATTACATATTACATTAAATATTACATTACGTATTACATTACAAATCACACTACCTATTGCATTACACATTAGAGTAAATATCACATTACATAATACATCAATATAACATTACATAATACATTACCTATTGCATTACATATTCACCTATACACCTATACGCATATCATAATTGCGTATTCACTTTGAAATTTATGTGTTTTTATACAATAATAACTTGTTGGAATGTATTAATTCATGCATGATACTGTTTCAGGTGGTGTGACGTCACGAATACCACATTTTACCACCCGTGATTACCACTTCCCCACCACAGTTTACCCTTTTACCACGCCAGCATTCAATTTTACCACCCTTTCTATACCCAAAATCACTTTTCCCACCCTTTCTATCCCCAAAATCACTTTTCCTCCATTCTCTCATCCTTCATTCCCCAATATTCGTATTCCTCGTGTCACCCTGCCACCGTTTCCCTCCCTGCATTTCGCCAGCTCATTTGTTGCACCGTCCACGAGGCGTCTTGTCAAGAGATCCACCACTACGCAACTCACCCTGGTCACTCGTAAACACTACGGCACCACCGTCTTCATGATGTGTCTGACTCCCAGGGGTGCCAACATTACCTGGCTCAAAAAAGGTCACAAACAACAATATTACACTTCATGCTTGAATCTGTTTAGTTCTCTATTTTCTACAGCATAAATTAATCATAATAATATTTTTATTCTTGTATATAATAGTAATAAAGTATACATTAATTAAAAATTATTGTAATTATATATTAATATTATATTATTAGAATTTATGTTATATTAACATTCCTTCAAATTATTTACAATTCATATTTATAAAACTTATTATGTAAATTATAGATTAAAATGAAAACAATTTCTATAAATATAACCATTTTTTATTCTTATAACATTTAAAATGGTTTTATATCAAAACGATTTATTTTGTTTGCATTGCTTTTTGATGTCATATATAAAACAAATTTGACGAAACCAGGTGAGAACGGTTCTGTGGAGATTGGAAGCCGAATCAAGCCGAATCCAGTTGATCGAAGAATACAGCTAAATTTCACTGACTCCTACACTAAACTCACTGTAAGCACGCAAACATATGCACAAAATTAACTAAATGTATGTGTATATTACAAGCTTGAAATAAACTCTTTTTTGAGCTCATAGTTGAGGTTTGTTAAGAACTTCATTTCATTTCGGATATGTTATTCCTCTAATGAAATATATATCGTTCACCTTCGTTTAATTTAATTACGTAGCGTTTGATTTAATAATAATAATAATAATATTGTGTTAAATT
>OU696582.1:357500-405000 GCA_916048095.2 Sacculina carcini | reverse complement strand
AGTATATATATATATATATATATGTGTGTGTGTGTGTGTGTGTGTGTGTGTGTGTGTGTGTGTGTGTGTGTGTGTGTGTGTGTGTGTGTGTTTGTGTGTGTGTGTGTGTGTGTGTGTGTGTGTGTGTGTGTGTGTGTGTGTGTGTATTTACAGGTGGACATAAGTGAACGAGAGCAGAACACGATGGACTTGGTTACTGGCACCAGTGATGCTTCACAAATGTACTCTGTTTTTGTCAATTATATCCTCACTATTGCGATATCACATCTTATTACACAGTGATGTTTAACACAAATTATGCGTTTATTATATTTTATTCCGAGTGTTGGTTGTATGTGTTTAACCAATATTTACTGCTTAACGTTGTAACGTCAAAATATATTACTACAAACCGGGTTTTATTTAATATACCAAACAGTTGGGTTTTTTGTACCACATTATTTTTCTTGTGTGAAATTGTTTTATATAAACAATTTATATATTATTGTGTGTTTAACCAGTTTATTTTAATTTACGAATCTATTCTTGTTGGGGACTTGAAAAAAAATTATAGCAATATGCAACGAGATGTATTTGAAAAATACAGCGTTTGTTTGAGTTGTTTGTTTGTTTATTAAAAATTGAGCGATTTGATGTAATATTTACTGGAGCGAATTATCAATACGGTGATCATTGAATATATATTAAAATTGACTGTTTAATTTGTTCTTAATTTGGCCTGAATAAGAAACATGGATAACAGGATGTATTAGACCAGTGGTTCTCAACCTGTCTAGTGGGGAATGGAAGAGTTGTCAAGTGGGAAGCTAAAGGTCGGACAGAACAGGACAACTATGTGTGTTTTTATCAATTAAAATTCGTTTATTTTTGTTTCTAATGACAGCTAATGACATTTACTTTGATGTAACAACTGAATTTATTGAATTTATCAGCGCTGTGTTGAGGAAATTGAAGAGGTGGCTCATTAAGAAGCGGGGAATCAGAGAGAAAAAGGTTGAGAACCACTGGTCTAGACTACACACACTCAACAATCGACACTCACCAGTAGCGTGCTGACGTCACAGGTCACGTGACTTCAAGTGGCGTGTACTTGGCTTAGCGAACTTGCCGACAATGAGCTTTGTACTGGTTTTATTTTAGCGATCCTCAAAGTAACATCTTCATTTCAAGACGTTATTCAAGACACAAGACATTATTTATAGTTTTAATTCATAGTTCATATTTATTCATAATTCATAGTTTAAGACATAATTTAACATTAATTATCTTACAATATACGAAATTTACTGCTGATAATCAAGGTGCATTGAGATTGCAGTTACGTAATTCTTATATTAAAATTTGTAGTTCATATAGTGTTTGCGTTCATCCCATTTCGCATTGTTCCTTAATTTCATTAATAAAATATTAATAATAAAACATTCATATTATTAATAATAATATGTAGGGTGCCTATTTTGAAGATAACATATTTAATCTCAGAATTTTAAATGTAACAATTTTGGTTCAATTATTGAAGTTCTTGGTGGCGCGCGACAGTGCTGACACCTGGTGGTCACTATTGGCAACTAACAACTGGAAGCAGAAATCTGGCTCGTCTCGCAGTTCTGCGCGTGCAGCGGTGTGCGTTTAGTGTTGTGTATTGTGCGTGCGTGTGTTGTGGTGTCATTGATGGTGTTATTTCTAGCATTCTGTTCTTGTGATAGTTTGTGCAAAGTGTTTCGCTCATTGCTTTTGTGAAGTGTACTGCTTGAATGCACCTTTCTTAGCGTGGTCTCTTCTTGTGTGTGTGTGTTAGTGAGTGTGTTGGTGTGTGTCAGTGAGTTTTTGACACAAATTCAACAAAATAAGGTAAATTTCTGCAACATTGTGTGAGCTATTTTATTTGGAGAGCAAATTTGTATTGCATGTTCTTACGCAACGATGTTTTTCAATTGTAATATTCAATTATATACCTACTCGCAATGAAATGGTAATTTTTTGACATTTCTACAGATTTGAGTAACACTAACAGTTAAGTGATAGCTAAACACCATTTGTATGTGCGTGTGTGTGTGTGTCAATCTAACTTAAATATAAAAACCCAACTGTTTGTTTATTTAGAGCTGTTAACTTAATAATTGATGAATCACAGTATTTTCATGTATATCTCAAATTTCACGTTATTAGAAATTTAACTAGTGTTTTGCATGTTATTTTTTTCTGAAATCACGTGCCAATTAAACAACATCACCTCCACCATTTTCATTTGTGTATTTTCATCGCCGTAGTCCTGATGCAAGCTTGTATGTTTACATGTGTGTGTGTGTGTGAGTGAGAGAGAGAGAGGTGGTGTTATCTCGCGGTGGCTTTTTGTCAGTGACATGTCATTAGCATCGATACTGTGTCGTGATGCTGGAAACACACAATGTCCCCATCTCCCAGTCGTATCATCACACACACACACAGACACACACACACACACACACACACACACACACACACACACACACACAGCCCTCTGTCCATGGCCATAATGACCTTTGTCTAAAGGCAGCTAGTTTCTCTCTCTCTCTCTCTCTCCATATCTCTCTTCCTGTATTCAGTCCCAGCTTTATAAAACACACACACACACACGCTATTCCTTCATTCGTTTGCATACAAGCGCATACATTGCGACCAGTTTTTACCTACCGCTGATAGCATTTCCATGTCTGAGTGTAGGCATGCGTGCCCGTCGTGTGTGTGTGTGTGTTTGTGTGTGTGTGTGTGTGTGTTTGTGTGTGTATGTGTGGTGATTGGAACTCATTATTGAAGTCTAGTTAATAATCTAAATTGAAAGTCTGTGTATTCATTTGAGCGTTGAGTTCACGATAAATAAGTGACATTATTTCTCGTGACATTGTTCGTTGTGATCTTGTATTATAATTTGCTTATTTATGATTTAATTATTTCTCGTGACATTGTTCAATGTGGTCTTGTATTATAATTTGTTTATTTATGAATTAATTATTCCACGTGACATTGTTCAATGTGGTCTTGTACTAGAATTCGTGAACGTTTGGTCAGATGAGTCGCCTGCTACGAGGAGGATTTGTGAGTGTTGACCGACAGGTCACGGGTCACAGGTCACAGCGGACTTCCCCGACCTCGTCACGTGACCTCACTCCGTGTCACAGCTTTCAACCACATCTATGGAGGTCAGACATACTGATCACGCAGTCAGATCATTATGCTATCATGACAAAAACCATGGTGCTTATTAATTCTGCTTTTCAGACAGATAGAAAAGGACTATAAACTAATAAATATTTATAATTTGTAATAATTATTTCATTGAGCGGGTACGCACACACACACATGCACGTGTAATAAACAAAATTGAACTATTTCATTTTAAGCTCTGTCTCGTAAAACACAGTTGATATTCCATATTTATATGCGCATGTGTCTGTGTGTGTGTGTTTGTGTGTGTGTGTGTGTGTGTGTGTGTGTGTGTGTGTGTGAGCGGGTTGTCGTGTGGAGTCAGTGATCACACACTAATGAGCACATATATCGTGTCGTGAGATGGATACTTGAGAAAGCAGATATGCGTCATCAGTCGTACAAACCATGTGTGTGTCTGTGTGTGTGTGTGTGTTGTGTGTATATTATCCTGTTGGTTAACCTTTATCCTGTTAATGCTGTGCTAATGTTGTTATATATCTTATAACTGTATCTATCGAACTAGATGATGTAAAATGTATTTCTAGAATTTCCGGAGGGAAAGATTCCCTAGCAGGTTTGAGGTTAGTCTAGACTGCTGGATATCACAAAGAGGCTCATATTAAGCCGCGTGCATGTTAGTGTAGTGTTTGAGCATACTCATTTAGCCGGTATTACAAGGGTACGCAGTGTACTGCATGCCATGATCATGTATTCTGTATGATCCTACTCCATCATGCTCCCTGCAAACCGGTTCTGCTCAGATAGCAACATCAAATGTCATTGCACGCGCATCAAACCATCAATATCCTCCACCGCTCTTGCACAGCTCAGTCTTGGAAGAGCGCGCGTGCGTGTGTGAGTGGGGATTATGACAAGACACACACACAATGCGGTCGATATTTAAACCACAACATCGCCACATCAAACAAATTGTGCTAGGTTTTTTTTCTACTTAGCGTGTGTCTGTGAATTATCAGGCAGAGTACGAGAGTGAGAGAGAAAGAGAATGAGAGTCTGTTTAATTTTGTAATGGAAATGGAGAAGATCTTATTTCACATAAACACGAGAATTACACTTTATTCTACTGATCAAACAATCAATCGCTTTTGTTATCTATCTTGTTATCTTGTGTGTGTGTGTCGCCGGAATGTGACACCAACGACGGATCCGTACTTCGGACTCCGGCTAATGAAGCAGTCGCAGTTCTAAGGACCGCTTTCTGCTTCTTTTTCTAACCTGCCGTATCATCACCGGTGAAAAAGATAGTGGCGTCGTGTCAGTGGTGTCGTGTCAGTGATGTCGTGTCAGTGATGTTGTGTCAGTGGTGTCGTGTCAGTGGTGTCGTGTCAGTGGTGTAGTGTCAGTGATGTCGTGTCAGTGATGTTGTGTCAGTGGTGTCGTGTCAGTGGTGTCGTGTCAGTGGTGTAGTGTCAGTAGTGTCGTGTCAGTGGTGTCGTGTCAGTGGTGTCGTGTCAGTGATGTAGTGTCAGTGGTGTCGTGTCAGTGATGTCGTGTCAGTGATGTAGTGTCAGTGGTGTCGTGTGTCAGTGGTGTAGTGTCAGTGGTGTCGTGTCAGTGATATCGTGTGTCAGTGATGTCGTGGCAGTGATGTCGTGTCAGTGATGTTGTGTCAGTGGTGTCATGTCAGTGGTGTCGTGTCAGTGGTGGTGTGTCAGTGATGTAGTGTCAGTGGTGTAGTGTCAGTGGTGTCGTGTCAGTGGTGTAGTGTCAGTGATGTCGTGTCTTTGGTGTCGTGTCAGTGGTGTCGTGTCAGTGGTGTCGTGTCAGTGATGTCGTGTCAGTGGTGAAGTGTCAGTGGTGTAATGTCAGTGGTGTAGTGTCAGTGGTGTAGTGTCAGTGATGTGGTGTCAGTGGTGTAGTGTCAGTGGTGTCGTGTCAGTGATGTTGTGTCAGTGATGTCGTGTCAGTGGTGTCGTGTCAGTGGTGTCGTGTCAGTGGTGTAGTGTCAGTGGTGTCGTGTCACTGGTGGTGTACATGAGCTGCTTTTAAAGATCACATGACGTGTCAATTAGCAGCAGCTGTGACTGGAGTTTTAATGATTGAACACGACCCCAGCACACACACACACACACACACACACACACACACACACACACACACACACACACACACACACACACACGTGTCATGTACTCCCAATGATCAGCTTACATTCCTGTGTCACTCAAGCATCACAAAATATCTCCCACCATTCGTTCAGCTTTCGATATCGTTTGCTATGTATTATGAGCCCAAATGTGTGTATATATGTGTATATATGTATGTGTGGATGTATGTGTGTCTATGTGTGTTGGGGTGTATGTACGTATCCATTATAGAAGATACTAACATGAGTTGACTGGGAGACTGCATTTCATCACAGAAAGCTATCACCAAGGTTATATTGTATATTACATGTCTGGTGTTGTGGTTCCCAACCTTTTTCAGTATTTGCACCTTATTTTCGAATCATCAGTCAGTTCTCACACACCTGCTGGATTATTGATAGATATGACGAAAAACTAAAAGAAAATACAAACGACATAATAACATAAAAGTTGCATTCAATATCATTTCATACAGTTTAAAGTTCCTTAAATTTCATTCATACATATATTTTCTTTAATGTTTCACATGAATCTTCGCACCTTTTATGAACCAAACTCGCACCCCGGGTTTAAAACCCATGGTCTAGTATTTTCATGTGGTATATTGGCGTGAAGTCTTGCTCGTTGTCATGACAACCTTGTTGACATATATTCACACTGCCTAATTCCACCAGCCTACATAGACTAGCAACACGGTTAAATTCAACTATTGTATGAACAGAATATACATTGATAACTATCCCCTACACACCGGCAGGCTACCTGCTTATTACACATGTACGTGTGTCTGTGTCTGTGTGTGTGTGTGTGTGTATGTATGTGAGTATGTGTGTATGTGACTGTGTGTTTGTGTGTGTATGTGTGTCTGTGACTGTGTGTTTGTGTGTGTATGTGAGTATGTGTGTCTGTGAGTGTGTGTGTCTGTGAGTATGTGTGTGTCTGTGTGTGTGTGTGTGTGTGTCTGACACCTAACACTCAGTGTGCACGTGTGTGTTTGTTTGTGGGTGTTCTTGTTTCATTCTTTTTCTTTCTCTCTCTTACTTTCGTTCACAAACTCTCGCTTTGCATTCACACCGCTGCAGGTTTTTGTGGCAACAATTCGTGTGTGTGTATGTTAGTGTGTGTGTATGTTAGTGTTTGTGTGTAGGTGTAGGTGTTCTCGCACGTGCGTGTGTACGGTGTTAAAAATGGGTGGAGTCTGGTTTATTATTATGTATGTGTGTGTGTGTGTGTGTGTGTGTCGAACGTTGGGACCACCCACTGTTGTACATGTTTGTGAGAGAGAGAGAGAGCGACCTCATAGCCCATGTGCCTCGTACACGTGTATGAATTGATGTATGATCTGCTGTATATCACTCTTCCATTTCTCTCCACTGTGCCGTACAGTAGCTGCCAACTAGCTCTCTCTCACACATGCACACATACACATACACACACACACAAGCATACATACACTCATACACACACACAAGTATACACATACACACAAACATACACACACATATGTTGTCACTTGTCTGTGCATCTGCTCTGTGATATCATGCGTACACAGATCACGTACACGTACACACATACATACATATGCACATACAGACGCCGACAGGGAACAGGACCACACATCGAGATATTTGTGTGTGTGTGTGTGCGTGTGTGTGTGTGAGAGCAGTAAGGGTACACCTAGTTCCGGTGGGGTGTAGTTTTTTACAGTGTCTGTCTGTTTTTCTTTTTTTCTTTTTTTCTCCCTCGCTTCCATGCTTCATGTGTGTGTGTATGTGTGTGTGTGCGTGAGTATGTGTGTGTGTGATTTGTACTCACAGCTACACACACACACACTCATACGTTTACTAGATTTCATTAGAGAAGAAGTATATAAAACACACCAGCATCAGTCTTATTGGAGTTAGATTATAAATGACCTATTTGCTTATTCTTTTCACATGCCATGTTTTCTTGTTGATTTGTGCGTGCGTGTGTGTGTGTGTCAGCTTCATTATGCGTGGGCGAGTTTCATTCACATTGACTGCTAATGGATCATGTATGTGTGTGTGTGTGTGTGTGTGTGTGTTGACGCATGATCGGTAATTATGCTAATAGTAACGGTGATTTTGAGTTAGTGTGGTGGTGTGTGAGAACACTTGGCACGAGATTTCCGATCATGGCAGATACATTTGCCTGGTGGATTATTGTGGATTATTTCAGTGTTCTCGTGCCGGGGTCACAGTTCACACTGTCACTAGCCAGTCCATTCAGGTCAAATAGTGAATTTGAACCTGATACCTGGCGTGTGTATGTGTGTATGTGTGTGTGTGTATGTGTGTGTGTATGTGTGTTTCACATCAACTTTTAGCTTTTATGTGAGGTGATTGTTTTGAGCAACGCATAAATTGTGGCAAAATTTTGAAAAACACATTGAATGCTAGTTGTATGAATGTTGTGTGGCTTGATGGCTGCTTGAATCAGGTCGTATAAATCGGCCATTTTGTAGTGGACATACGTCGGCCATTTTGTCACAGCCACATGACAACTGGTCTCTACGCTTACTGCATACTCAATGTGCCATCAGCTTCAAGCGCATTAGCATCAATCAATCAAGCATGCAACAGTTGAGGGGCACGTGCATATTTGACCACTGCACCTCTGTCTTGGTGATTGATCGCCACCGCGTTCACATCAACTGTAACCAGTTTACCAGTTCAACGATGCACTGTGCGTTGACATACATACACACTGCCCCGCCGACTGTACAAGATCTGGTGCTTTATAGCCTAAAACCTCTATTTGAACGACCCCATTGGAAGAACAAAATAAAACGGCATACCGCTCAAATAGAGGTTTTACGCAATATATATATATATATATATATATATATATATATATATATATATATATATATATATATATATGTGTGTGTATTATGCCTGTATTGAAGTCATGCTTTGATGCAGTACTTTCAATACTAAATTATCTATTTCCTAGTATTATTAAGCAATAAAATCTGCGATATGTATGCACGTGAGCTAGTTGTAACAGCACCTGCACTTTTTGTGTGGCGTTTCTGAGACCAATTTTGATGAGCTTGAATGGATGTGATGAATGAGTATGATAACTTTTTAACCATCAAATATTGAATATACGTTAAATGTTAAATATTCCACAAGACAAGCGTGCTAAATATATTAATTCCCTGAGAAAAATTCTTGTGTCGAATGATATATTTTGCTTGTGTGTCTGTCGTTCGTTGGCAAATGGATTAATGAGATTGAATACACATTCATTTATCTGCTACCTTGAAATTTAAGCCGACGCACAGAGTCACAGAGTAATGCAAACACATTCACTGCGGGAAGAAAATGATTACTAACAAGATTATGTCACTGACAGATACTAGTATAATGGTGGAAAACACACACACACACACATACATACAAACGTACACTTGTCATAACGACTTGTTATCGCATCATCAGTTCTATACTCTCTGAAACGCGGCCTATCACACGCACACACGCTTATATGTGTGTGTGTACGTGCACGTATGCAGTTTGGTTTTCCCGTGGGTCCGTTATGACTTGATTGTTATTGAGGGGTGATGGTATAGGAGTTGGTCTGTTGAATATCTTCTGCTGAACAGCATTATCTCACGTACAATTGATATTTCTCTATCTCTCTCTCTCTCTATTCTGTCTTCTTCTGGTTGTATGACAGTGACCCTCCGTGTGTGTGTGTGTGTGTGTGTGTGTGTGTATGACTGGTCATTAGCGTGTGTGTGACGTACAGGGTCAAACACACACACACACACTCGGGTCAAAGGTTTGTTGGTTATCTCCGCGTTGGGTCATGTGTGTGTGTGTGCTTGTTTGTGTGTGTGTGTGTGTGTGTTTTTGATATCACCATGACACATGACAATAGTTATTTGCACAATTCATTTTTTATTCGTACTTTTTAAACTGTTCTACTTGATAAATAAAGAGAAATATCGTCATATTTCTACATCGAGCTGCTGAACAATAAGATTTAATAGGGCAATATATCAATGTCAAATATAATTCCAATAGAAAATACCAAAATTATTTTAAAAATTTGCAAAACCAACAATATTTCCGTTTTTCTCATCTAATTATATTTTTATATTTGCCTGTTTATCTTTGTTTTTATAGTTGTTATTGTCTAGTATTTTTATTGATTGAAGGTTTTTCCTATCAAAAATATATCTCCCATCTTCGCTTTCATCATAAGGTTTTTTCTTCTATTCCGCTTCGTTGTTCTTGTTGAATCCAGATTCTATCAGCATTTAGCCGTCCATCCACTTCTCTCTTCACTTGTGCTTGTCTATTTGTATGTATGCTGGTGTGTGAGTACGTGATAGGAATATCGAACATCATATCTGTATGTATGTGTGCGTGTGTGTGTCGGCAAGATGTGGCGTGGTTGTCATGGTTACCAAGACGACCTCACATCTCATGCTAGTAACAGGCCATTACAACCCTCCATCTGGTCTAATAGTCGTGTTTGTTTGTTCCAATACACTTGGTCTTACAGCAGACACATTCATTGTGACCCTCAGAGGTACTTCATTCTGCTTCCAGACACGATATCCTCCTCGGGCCAGCAGCTTTGTGTCTCCTGACTGTATCACTCGTGAGAGAAAGAGAGAGAAACAGAGGATACATTTTGTATTGTTTGTATGTTATTAGTTGCGCTGCAAGATTTAAGCTCGGAATTTGAGTTTAGTGAGTATGTCCAGCGATTTCTTCATATTGATATATTGAAATATTTCTGCATCGTTGCGTTGATATTTGAAATAGTTTTCGACCGCAAATACCACGCGAAATATTGCACGTGTTTGTTTGACATTTTTATCTTTATTAGATGGCAGGTTTAATAACTCACTAGGATAATGCAATTCAGCGAGGAAAACAAGATCGCCAACAATGATTGCACGTGCATATTGAAGATATAATGTGGCGAGTGCTTCAAGCGCATTGGCACGTGATTATGTGGCGTAATTCTATGCAAGATTTTACCGAGTGAAAGCGTGTATACGTCGTAATCCTCGGCGACAGATCAAAATACTTGTATTCAGAGGAGCAGAGCCTTGATAGGCACGTGTTTACCAGCCACACGAGTTTAATTGGATGAGGCACACCTAATCAGGCGGGAAACAAGTGAAGTGAAACAGTATTTCCACTGTCCGCATAACGGTCGTATTAACAACACACATACTAGACATGCCTTCGTATTTGAGCAGACACACAGAATTCGCACGTAATCACACAAGAATGCGCACCCTACACAAGTGAAGGAAGAGGGAGAGTTAAGTGAAGAAAGAGGACATGATGTGAACAGTTTGTGTGATAGAGTTTCATTACCAAATTACACTGACAAGTGGAGGTGTTTGTTTCGTTTATGGCACGAGAGCTGGTGACATTAGTGACCATTCACCAACACCCCACTGACATCTGGTATGGCTGGGTAAAGGGTATCATATCCATTTGTGGCTCGTGATTTCAGTGCTGGAACCACTGAAGGCTATCTGATGAGACCGCTTGGTAATGTCATCCATATCAGCGGTCGAGCTGGTTGTCACGTGACAGAGTCGGTTAGTGACCCACGGCTGAGAAGAACAAGGATATCGGGGGCGGTATCTAAACTCTCTTCACTATAAGTCTGTGGTGGTGGAGTTAATTCAGTGGTTCTCAAACTTATTGCAGGTACTAAACCCCACTCAAGTTCTATACACGCATCCATCGAACCATTCCTGTTTGAAACATTATATAAGCTAAATCACTAATCACGTACGATCAAGACAGTCACACAAGTAGGCTACTACTGAGTGGACCGAGTTGCTTGCAGCACAGATATCAAGGCCAAGCTATTTGGCGTGATTAGCTGCAGCCAATGATGACCAAGCAGAACTTGACGTCACGAATCATACGTTAGTGGGTGAAGCAAACCTCCGAACTCATGTTTGTACCTGCGTAATGATTGTATCTCTTTCTGCAGAAGCGTGTACATATTGTGAATGACAAAGACCAATGTGTAGATATGTATCAGACAATCATCGGTTTATCTGTTTCTCCTCTTTCCGACGCTGTTTTTCTCTCAGCATCCTCCTCCTGACCGTTGTGACGAAATTCTTCATTCTCCCACAACATTGGCTGCTTGCAACATCAGACACTCACATTGTTGTGACTGATTGCAATATTCAAGAATCTCCATAAGCTTATCCGTCTGTAATTCATCATCAAACAGATTACATCTTCTTCCATGCTAACATTTTGTTCTTTCATTCTCGCATTTGTTGGTTTTCATCGTTCTCTCACTATTGCCTCTTTCTTAAATTCACACCTTCTTTTTGGTATTGCACTTGATACTCGGTGACTAAGACGGTTACTTATACAATTGTCGAGGTGTACGAGCGAGTCAACCAGCTTTTCCACGAGAATTCCTCTATGCTTCCTATACTCTATGTTTCCTATACTCTATTCATTCTTATTCATTCTTATACTGGTATTCTTATACTGTTATTCTTATACTCTCATTATTATCATTTTATGCTCTATTTTTTCTTATCTTTTCTTATTCTTTTACTTTTTACTCTCTTTTCCTTCTTATACGTTCTATAATCTCATTCTTATACATTCTTATTCTTATAATGTTTATGCTCTAATCACTCTTATATATATCATTCTTATATACTTATATTCTAAAACTTCAAACATACCGCTGAACCTTGACCTTTCTCATCAAGCATTCTCTCTCTCTCGCATTTTCTCTCTCTCTCTCATTCTCTCTCTTACTACACGTGTGTGTGTCAGTGTGTGATTGGTTGGATCGGTATATTGTTATCATTTGTCGCCGTCCGGGCTGATGTCAAATAAAAAATCACCGCGTCACCTGGCATACTTGCTCCATGTGTGTCTGTGTGTTTTATGTGTGTGTGAGAGCGCACAGGTCAACCCTAGTGTTTAAGCTAACACCCAGACACCCAGACACACACACACACACACACGCATGGGTACAGTGTTTAGTGCAAGTACACACGCACACTGGCCCTCGTACAAACAACGGGTCTCGGGTCGTTGACCCCATGGGACGACATGCAGATTGGCTCAACTACACACACACACACACACACACACACACACACACACACACGCATGTTGCACGTGTCATTGTGGCACTCCAATCATCGACAAACTAACTCGGAAAGCCAAGGTGCTTTCCAACTCATTCGTTTGCTTTATGCCTTCATATTTAACTGTGTGTGTGTGTGTGTGTAATTGTGCAAGTAATAATGTGGGTTTGTGTGGTGAGACAGGTTAATGAGCAGTCTAGTTACTGATGCTAGAGTAACCCCATTCAAATAGCACGTACTGGAAGCTAATTTCTATATTAAAATATATCTGTTTTTGTTTCCTGTAAAAATTACATTTTTGCATTGAATAAATAGTGATGTTTTTTGTTGGGTGATGAATTTCACATCTGAGTTATTATTATTATTTTTCAAAGTAAATGCACAAGATGAAATGGAAAGAGTGCGTGAACGTTATATTAATTACATGCGAGCAATATCCATGCATCTTGATCATCAACTAACACAGAGAGAGAGATAGAGATAATAAACCAATAACATTTGAATTGTAAGCAGGAATTCCCTGTTCCATAGTTTACTGACAAAATCTACTCTCTCACACAAACAAGCACACACAAACACACTCACACACACACACACACACACAAACACACACAGACACACAAACGCACTGTCGTTCAAGGTTCTGATGGCTGCATATTGGCAATTGTTTGCATGTTAGGAGCGTTTACGAAGACCACTTTAGTACCGTTAGTTACCGTACCACTTTAGTTACTAGCTGACCATCATCGCGTCTTCTCTCTCTGTCTCTCCTCTTGTCTTCTATTCCTTCCATTCTGCCCGATGTGTCTGTGTGTGTGTGTTGGTGAGATTGTCAGCAGATGGCTAGTGTGTGTGTGTGTGTGTGCAGTCACTTTTTCTGCTGTTGTGGTGGAATTGTGCTCGTGCGTGCGTTGTGGGCCGCTGACGTGCTCAACTGCTTACTAATGAGTTCTGCTTCTTCGGATCATGTTGATCATGGTTGTACTGGCAACATCTGCTGTCATCGTACATATTCCCACCGCTGTCGTGCATATGAACACACACACACAAACCAATACTCCCACCGTCCCTTAACATCATAAAAATACCAGTCTATAAATGAACTCGGATTGGTTAGATTCAGAAGATTTTATAGTTTAATAGTTTTGTATAGTTTAATTCAATAGCTTACTCGTAATGGTTTGAATCAAAATGTTATTCAACCTGGTTAGAGATTGCTTCATTCAAAGATTTCATCTCCCTGGGAATCTTCATCCCACGTGTGCTGTGTAAATGTTACATTTTAGTTGTGGCAGAAATCGTAGATATGTGTAATTGTTCTGGATATTTTCTTGTCAGTTAATTATAGGTCAAATTAAAACCGACAACTGAAAAATGTGCAATGGATCAAACTCTCAGTGGAAAGAGCGTGAGATAGTATCAACACCAATATACTGTTCCTGTGCTCTGCAATCGCTTCTCATTGGCTCTGATGAAACTGAACAAGACAACTACACCATAGAGTGATGACATCTTTCAACAAACTTATAACTGCATTGGTCTGCGTGTCATCATACTCATATTGTTCATCTGAGTTCATGTAGTGGTGACACCATGTTCATCCACTTGTTCTGCTAGCTGCTCTTATGCGAGGCACTCATCGCGGTCACCACGTGCACCCCCATGTCCCCACTGCTGAATAAATACACTAAATACAAGTCCACTGAGATCCGGTTTGATCGGTACTTTTTGTGTGCGGCTCGGGCGGTCTCTGTGAGACGCGAGTGTCTACACACAATAATAGCGCGTGCCGTCGTTACCATGGCAACGATCACCGCGTCACTTCTTGTCGACTGCCGCGTCGTTTTTGCCGCAGTATCAGCCAATCAGGCGACACACACACACAGGCACCTTGCAACACATTCATTGTGTGTGTGTGTGTGTGTGTGTGTGTGTGTGTGTGTGTGCTTGATTACACCAATCTTTGCTGGCGGTGATTACAACGCGATCGTGGATAAACTCACGCACATAATGAATTATTTGCGCGCGCGCGCGAGAGAGAGAGAGCGAGGGGGCAAATAAGATGGTTCTGCTTGACACGGCGTGGCGTGAGATGTCTTGCACAATTGCCCCGTATATTTTGACACGCTGCCCCTGTTCGTTCAGACTGCCTGTCAAAAATGAACATGAGTTCATTGGCAGCCGATATTTATGCATAGCGAAATTGATCTCACACACACACACACACGCACACACACAATATATATACGTGTTCCCGGTCATCTTGCAAGCCTGGTTATTGGTCTACTTTTACTCCTTGTTTTTCTATCGTTTTTCCTTCCGTGTGCTCTCCTTCTCTCTGTGCTGTTCTGTGTGTGTTGCGCTTCTTACCGGGTTGATTGACAAGAGCATGTTGTTGCCTTCTCGCCGACTGGGTGGCCCTCTACACTGCACACACACACACACACACACACACACACACACACCAACACACACCAACACACACACACCAACACACACACGCACAAGGTTTTATGGTCGCTGAGATAAGTCGAAGGATGTCGGGCAGTGGAAGATATAGAGGCTCTGCGAGAGATGTACAGGTGAGGCTGCTGGAGCCGGCGTCCACGACACATACACACACGCTGACACACGGACACACATACACGCGCTGACATGCGTCAATCAAGTCAGATCGATGGGCGAAAGCGGCGCACTCTCTCTCAGACACTCTCTCACACACTCTCTCTCACACACACACAGGCACACGGAGATGGTACAGCGGTGACAAGCGTCGAGACAGGACAGAGCGAAGACGAGGAGAAGCACAGAGCCACAGACTCCACAGAGCTGTACGTCTTTACACACTGACACACACACACGGTAGGGGTCGAGTCATATACCTGAAGAACTACAGGGGAAGAGGTATTGTGCGACCTTTGCAGCGTTCTGCTTGGCACGTGCGAGTGACAGGGTCTGGAGCCAAGTGTATGTGTGTGTGTGTATGTGTGTATGTTTGTGTGTGTATTGACAAGTTGTCTTCGGACGTATTAGTGTCATGACGAGGTGCTCTTGTATAATTATCACGAGATTTGCTGATGCTGATCTTGATTTCTTGGATGACTATGTCAGTGAGTGTCATATAGGAAAGTTGTTTTGCTAGCGTTTGCTGTGCGTGTATAGTATTTATCATTGTTGTAACATAACGCACACACACACATTACATTACATTACATTAAGACATTTATATCGCGCTTTTCACCCGAGGGTCTCAAAAGCGCTCACACACACACACACTCACACACACACACACAACACACACACACACAAGCACACGAGTCATACACATACACAATCACGAACACACACACTCACCTACATACACACACCCATACACACACAAAAAACAGACATATAACCGACATATAGACAAGTACATATACGCACAATCACGAACATACACTCACGTTTACATACTCAAAAACACACAAATGCACACGCACACACACAAATACATATTGAATAAGATAGCAAAGCCGACATACAGCACAGAAGACAACCCAACATACAACACATTAAGACAACACAGCAGGCATAAACACATAAACGCACACACACATATAAACACATACGATGTGACACCCTGTTCTGCTGGAAAGTCAGGTGTGATAGTTATGCGTCAGAGTGCGTGAGAGTTGGGTTTGGGCGCTTCCAAAATGAACGCTAGAATTTCTACGGTTGTGAACAGATCGTGTGTGTGTGTTTTAACTACATTTAAGAACTGCCCACACACACACGCACACACCCAGGTGTTATGCGTATTCTGAGACTGTGTACGGGGTGTGTGTGATCATTTTCTGTGTGTGTGAGGTAAACGGTGGTCGACAGGGAGAAAGCTAGCGGTCATAATGAACGCCACCACTGATACGACACCACTGACGCTACACCACTGACACGACACCACTGACACTACACCACTGACACTACACCACTGGCACACGACATCACTGACACACGACACCACTGACACAACATCACTGACACACAACACCACTGACACTACACCACTGACACACGACATCACTGACACGACACCACTGACACACAACACCACTGACACGATACCACTGACATACGACACCACTGACACGACACCACTGACAAACGGACGGGCATAATTGAGGGCGTTGCTGTTGAATTTCAGAAGCAGAAGCAGTAGAAAGGTGGTCATCAGCAACAGTCGACCAGAAGGCGGAGGAGGAGGCGGTGACGAAAGCCCCCATCAAGCAGAATAGAGCACAAGTTGCTACCAGTAGAAAGAGGCACGCGCACGTGGGTGTATGTGCGTGTGTGTCAGTGTGTGGTCATTTTTGGAGTTAGCACATCACGGAGTGGCTGTCAAATCGCGTTGACACACACACGGTAACCACACTGCCCGTGGCTATACGACCTGCGTGACCAATGATTTCTGATATGCACTTTGGTTATGGTTATGATGAGTGGCGCCACCTAGTGGTCATGGCTTCATCTTACCCTTTCCATCATCAATATGTGCATGTGTGTGTCAGTGTGTGTGTGTGTACTATAGGGAATCATGTCGTTGTGCCGCATTTGGTACGTTTGGTCTCGCTTCATATCCCTCGTGCCTCTCCTTCTAGCTTTCTATGTTAGGCTGGGTTAGGTTAGTTACGAAAGTGACAGACAGACAGAGAGAGAGACGGCACTGAAAACGTACCAACTTCGGTGCAACATTTCTTAGCTGCTGTACACTACTGCAGAGTGGAAGTTGGTCACGTGTGTGTGTGTATGTGTGTGATTTCAAGCAGAACATTAAGCTCGTGCTATGTCTGTCTCCACTGTCAGTATATCACCATCACGCATTACACCACGCTTACACCATGTTCGTGCAATGAAGAGCTTTGTCACGTGGCTCGTCTGATCTGAGTGTGGGAGAACGGAAGTAAAAGAGAGAGAGAGAGAGAGATAAATATGGTGTAGGCGAAAGTTGTGTGTGTGTGTCAGTGTGTGTCTGTGTGATGGTGGCCTTGTCCATCCTTCCAGCATCACTTACCAGTATTGGGGTGCAGTATGACTTTATGTCTGCTCACTGTGTATGTGTCAGTGTGTGTGTGTGTGTGTGTGTGTGTGTGCAATACGTGCTCACATTAATAGCGTACTTGACACACGCACACACACTGACACACAGCTATTGTTCCAGAACGCACGTGCTCTATTTCTCTGTGTCTTTTGTTTCTGCTCTTCTTCATTGTCCTGCTCCTGTACGAATATTATGTGTGCTGATTGTGGTTGTGCTCTAAGAATTGGTTTTGAGTCTGCACTGCGCTGTTCAATACTATTCTAATACTGGGATTGCATTGGTAATTCTTAGCATTTTTTGTGTTTTTCGTTTGTTTTTCACGTGCATAGTCTTCTATAGTGACTGCTGCCCGCTGTTAATATTTATCCAGTAAATGTATCTATAACCGTCTGAGTATGTTTGTGTGTGTGTGTGTGGGGTCTGTTTCTCACGCTCGTGCATCCTGTCGCGGTGTCAAATATGTCCTGTCTGTCTGTCTGTCTGTCTGGCGTCTCTCACAAATGAGCCGCATGATGTACGGTGACACACGGGCTTCCGTGGTGTCCTCATGTTCAGCATTTCCTGTCCTTCTGTTCTGCTATTCCTTGTGCTTCTACTTCTCACCATGTCTTCACTGTTTGGCCCACATGTGTGTCTTAACTCAGACACAGTGGGATCGTGATCATATATCAAAGCTGGTTTTCATACTCAAACTTTTCTCTTACTTACTTGCATTTTCCCTGCTTCGTTTTTGTTCTCTATTTTCTCCCCTCGTCTTTTGTTCCCATGTGGTTCTTCTTGTTGTTGGTTGTGTCCGACATGATTTCTGCTCGCTTCTGCACGTGCACACACACACACACTAACACTTACATAATGACACAGATACCTACTCACACACACACACACATGTATGTATTCTTTACTGTTTATGTGTGTTTGTTTGTCATCAAACTTGTACACACAGCACGTGCAATTAGCGACACACCTGAGTTACACCTGCTTCATTGTGTGAAGACGGCGTGAGTTTGCATGTTTGTATGTGTGCTTGCGATTGTTTTGATTACATGCTCACGTACACACAACACAAACACATACACATGTGTGTGCATGTGAGTATGTGTGTTTGTGGGTGTGTGCAAACTTGCCTGAGGCCATAGTTGTCTTACTGGGTGGTCTCTTGGTCACCTGATACTGCGTGAAACACACACAACTAACACACACACAACTAACACACAAACACACAAACACACACACAAACACACACCTACTGCGTGAAACACACACAACTAACACACACACACACACCTACTGCGTGAAACACACACAACTAACACACAAACACACACCTACTGCGTGAAACACACACAACTAACACACAAACACACACCTACTGCGTGAAACACACACAACTAACACACAAACACACACCTACTGCGTGAAACACACACAACTAACACACAAACACACACCTACTGCTTGAAACACACACAACTAACACACAAACACACACCTACTGCGTGAAACACACACAACTAACACACAAACACAAACACACCGTCGCAAGTGCAGAGTTGTTAATGAGAGAGTGCAGGTGTGCACGTACTGTGCCCTACCATGCATCAGCAATGGAAGACGGCATTATGAAGCTTCTAGCCCAGGGGTTTTTAGCCGGGGGTGCTAAGCTAGCTCCTAAGTATTGTTCATTGCAGAAACTTTTATTTGTATGAATGAATATTGATTTAATAAATGTGAAATTATGGAGCTGGCAAAATGTCACGACATCACATATTAGGCGGGATGCAAGCCACTCAAATATACAGCTATTTCATAATAGATTACAATTAATATATAATATCACGCAAGATAAGTAGTGTTAAGCAGAGGTACTGAATCATATTAATCACGTGAATTGCTCATGTAATGACAGAAAAAAATTGGCGAATATTATAATCTGATCTTTGCTGCCTTCACAGAGCAAAAATTGGGTGTGATTTTGAAAATCGTACAATATATATATGTGTGTGTGTGTGTTTGTGTATGTATTATGTGTGTGTGTGTGTGTGTGTGTGTGTCCGTGTGCTTGTAACCCCTCTCTTCTTGTGCGCGGTCAATCTTTCTCACGGTGCCGTGTGTCCCTCAATATTACGCGCGTGTGTGTGTGTGTGTGTATGATGGGTGCGTGGGTAGATAGTGGGCATCCATTTGTGTGTGTGTGTGTATGTGTGTGTGTGTGTGTATGTGTGTGTGTCGAGCACCTGTCATTACACACTGCTACAAAATGGTAGCGATTTCCAGTTCATCTTCTACGTTTAACCGTCATCCCATGAGAAACACACACACACACACACACACACACACACACACACACACACACACACACACACACACACACACACACACACACACAAGGGCAAGATTGTGAACACAGCTCTGATGTGTGGCACGGACAGACAGAGTGTTGAGTGAGAGAGGACAGTGTATGTGAGCCGTTTGGTCAAACCAAACGAAAAATAATTACGTGAAGGGATAAGAGACAAGTTAATCTTCTGATATATCTTTCTCTCTTTCTCTCTGATTTTCCATCTTTGTCACTGACCTATCAAGTGGAACACACACACACACACACACATACATACACATATACACACTGTTGCTGATTGATCTGGGTCGGAAGTCGGCATGAATCTCAGCATGACCGAGCGAATATACGTTCGGAGTGGCAGATCACTCAAACACACACACACACACACACGCATGCATGCCACATCTGACGAAGCGTTTAGTGTTTATGAGCACCGCTAAGTGATTCATCAATCAAAACTAAACTATGCATTCACATACAGTCTAAACACTTGAATTTTCTGTCACATTGTGCTTATTCAAAGATTTGTTATGTTGTAGTTATGATAATATAGCTGATTTTCCCTGTATTTACTGGTGCAGTGTTTTTAAAGTTTTTCAATGTTCACATCAGCCATTGAAACAAGTTATTTGTCCTGAGGGTAGTCGGGTTTCCTCATTGATCTCCTCATAGAGATCCGTTATATAGCAAAGATATCGGATATCACAGACACTTGAGGGTCAACCAGAGAAGACAGACAGATAGACAGACAGACAGACAGACTGGAAGAGTAATGATGTGAGGTCACGTGGTATCAGTCGGACCTTCACTATCACTCATCTACCTTCACTAAGACTCTATACGCCCGATATCATTTTTCTTATCAAGTGCGCTCGATTTTCACGTAGCACAAACAGCTCCATCATCAGACAATTATCTTCCGTCCCCTGCTAACTGTCTCAATGCACGCTTCTCGCTCGTTATTTATCAATTAGAGAAGTTATGTGTTTGTTGTTGTCACACACAGACACACAGACAAACACACAGATAGACACTGTTTTTGTTCGTCAATTGTATTTGTCAAAAGTGGCCCATTTCTAAGCAATGACAATTGTAAGCAAGGTCAGAAATATTTCAACGCTTCTACTATTAATATCTGTCTCTCTTTCTACTTTTCTTTCTACTCTTTCTCTCTGTTACTCTTTCTTTCTTTGTATCATCTTTGTCAAGTCGATTATAAATTATTTCTTGCATCTTGAAATATTATGCCTACTATCTGCGCAAGGACATGTCAATATTTTATTATGCCAAAACAGAATGTAAATGTAAACCTGTTATGTGCATATTAGTATACTTCCTTAAAAGAACACCACTTAAATTCCTGATATTTTCACACAATTTATCATAATATTAGTTTGTGCAGGTTCAAATTAATATATCACGATGAGAATATGGAAAGAAAATATACTGATCAGCTTTTACCATATTTGGCTATTAATCTTTTGGGTGTGGTCCCACGAGATACAATAACGTATGTCTGTGTGTGTGTGTGTGTGTGTGTGTTGTGGAGTGCGTGGGTGTGTGGTATGCATGTTAATTAGTTTGTGAGCAGATATTTATGGAGCAGACAAACCAGATTGTCCCCGTCACTCTCATGAATATCACCCGAGTATTAATTCAATAATGATTTATCTTATGACACAATAAACCAGCTGTCTCAATATAAACACTAGAATTAAATAAACATGATTATTTGCGTGTATATATTACAAATCATATGAGTTTATATATGCATAGTTTGTGTATTTCATCATTTTTATAGTTGTATATTTGATATATATCTAATAAGTCCGATAAAGCGTATATCTGAATCATAAGCATATTAGTTTATCAAGGTAGTAATTTTGTGAAAAACAAAATGTTTATGTATGCTTAATCACCAAAAAGTTGAATGATTTATTTTAGCATTAGTTCAGGTGATATAGTACAGCTTGTCAGTTCGTGTCTCTTCTCTGGGCTGTTTCTCCGTCTTTCTCTCTTTCTCTGTCTTTCTCTCGTGTCTCTGCGTCACTTCTCTGTGTGTGCGGGTCTTTTCTAGCTAGATATCATGCAGGAATCTCTCAGGACACTTTCCGGTCAGGCTCAACACAAACATACACCAAGTAAATGTGTGTGTGTGTGTGTGTGTGTGTGTGTTGTATATCGGCACCTGTAATTAGCACTAATCATGCTCTCACCTGGTCACTAGATGAGTGTGTGTGTGTGTGTTAGTGTGTGTGTGTTTGTGTTACATTGGAACACGACACTAATGCGCTTTCCATGTTCCTTCATCACGCACTAACACAAACACACACACACAAACACACACAATGCGTGCATACGCAGTAGAATGTTTATTATGTGACTTAAGCCTCGACATTTTGTGACATTCAGTTTTTTCTTGTTATTTTGTGTTTGGCATATTTTCAAATTGTTTTTTGCTTGGCTTCATCATTTCATAGCACTGAATTCACCGAGTGTTTTAATGTGATTTACACACACACACACACATACACACATAGAATATTTAGATGTAGTCGTGTTCTGTACACAAATTATTAGTGTATGTCTTCATGTGTGTGTGTGTGCCTGAGTTTATGTCCGTGTGTTTATGAGTGTGCGTGTGTGTGTAGGAAAACTGGTATTTCTATGAGAAAGTAGTCATATCTACGTCATCACTGGTAGGCACAATGCACACACACACACACACACACACACACACACACACACACACACACACACACACAACCTGTGTTTTTGTCAACAACAATAACTGCAGTGGAAAACAGGTTGTCGATCAAAAGAGCCGACCCAACTCGCCAAAATAAAACTCCTATTTCTCAAATTATCCAGGCGATTCACGCAATTTCTCGCGATAATTTCGTTGACAGCAGTTGTCAATACAACGATTAATTTAAGCTTCTCTCTTTGTGCTTCTGTTTTGACTAGGTGAAGATATTGAAGATGATTTGTTTTGAACTAATGCAACATATTGTTTCCTCTAAAAAGAGATAAATCATTTAACAAATCACGAGCTCTGTTCTTATAAGCACATTCATTTGAAAATATGCAAAGTTATTTCGTTGAGATAGAAACTTAAACCGAATAAAAAATATTAATTGGATGTAAAATATGTTTATATCTTACATTCAATACTTTTTTCACGAACTTAATTTGAAGCAGACCTTATTTTGAACGTGCAAAGTGTATATACCTCTCATATACACGGGCGTACGTTTGTGGTTTCGTATGACATGTCTGTGTGTGTGTGTGTGTTACACTCCACTAGCGGAAAAATACCATTTTATATTTGGCAGTGTGTGCATTCGTGCATATCCCGCACATGTGTGTGTGTGTGTGTGTGTGTGTGTGTGTGTGTGTGTGTGTGTTAATCGGTGAGCACGTTGGCACATTGGCGCGTGAATTTTCTTGACTAGTGGCACAGCGGTGTGTTGCGACCGCAAAACTGTCAGAGCTGCCAGGTGGCAGGCCTCAGTGCCTGGCAACCGTCAATATGTGCGCGTGCGTGCGTGCGAATGTGATTGTAATTGTCTCCACTGTAATTGGGCATCGTTGAAGCACTGAAGGTCGTGTGGTGAATGTCAGTGTGTGTGTGTGTGTGTGTGTGTGTGTGTGTGTGTCAGTGGCATTGTTTATTGTCTACCTGCTTCCGTTTGCAATTGTTGGTGTGGTGTAGTCTTGGTGGTGGTGTCTTTAGTGATGTCGTGGTGTCTGACACCGCTCCACTCAATCGTGAATTTTACCAGTATAAATTTGTGAGCGCTCATTGTACATGAATACAGTATAATTAATAGTACATGTATAGTGAACAGATAGTAGAAGGCTCCAGGGGACATTCACTAATTAAATCATTAATTAAATTTATATATATTCCCTAATTTAATGTTGAACATAAGAAGAATGTGTGTGTTTTTTCATTGTCAGATATACAGGCATATATATTAACTGTGACCTATTTTGATAAGCAGATTTTATAAATTGTCAGTTTTTACCGATTGTCAATATGTTTTGTGTTGATGGTCATATTGTCGAAACTAGATCATTTCAGCTTTCATAATTACGCCAAGCTACATTAAAATTGAAATTAATATACTTGAAAATTATACAGCTGGAAGATAGCCACAGATAACAGCTCGAGTTTTCATAGTATATTTTTCATGATGAATATTTTAGCATCAAGTGAACAGACAAATCATGATCATGTTGTCTTAACGTTGGAAATTATGCAGATTCTGAAAGAACTGACCATCAAATAGTTTGCTCTGCCTGTGTGAGAAAGAGAGCTAGAGAGAATGAGAGATAGAAAGAGATAGAGATAGAGAAAAGAGCAGTCAGATTGACTACAATCAATGAGAGTACAACTATCACACTCCACATCACACAACATTCATGCCATTACGGCCAACTTTGATCACACCAATATAACACAATTACCCTCTCCTAGTATGTGTGTGTGTGTGTGTGTGTGTGTTTGTAAGAGGCCACTTTGATCGTTGTATAGCCACCACCACTACGACGGCTGCGGGGTCATAAGCAATTTGTGTTTTATGGTGTTGTTTACGCCTCTGCGCCACAAATGTGTCTGTCTGTATGTGTGTGTGTGTGTGTGTGTGTGTGTGTGTGTCCATGTATTCATGAGAGCAAGCTCCATAACACACACACACAGAATCATACAAACAAAATATTTAAATCGTAATTCTCGCAGGCGGTTTTGTGGCATTACTTGGATGTAGCATTATGCAGGTTCATGCAATATTGCATGAGGTCATGCCTATCATCCACTTTGCAATAAAATTACTCACAATTCAAGTGTATTTTGGCTCTACGTGAACATGTTTGTGTGTTTGTGTGTGTGTTAACATGAAGACAAACAAACACACACACACACAAATTTGGGCATGTATTATAAAAAGTGATATTTCTCTCTCTTTCTCTTTGTCTGAAACAGTCGTCTTGACTGCATAGACAACAACTCACTCACTCATTCACTCTCTCTCTCTCTCTCTCACACAAACACACAAACATACAAACACACAAACACACACACTACTCCGCCTGCTCATTATAACTGCCCACAACTATGACTGTGGAATGTGGCAGGGTCTTGCATGTATGTTTGTGTGTGTGTGTGTGTGTGTGTGTGCACGAGACTGCAGGGTCGTCAGGTGTGATTGTTAAGGTCGCTGTGAGGCTCGTATGATTGGAACTTTGACGATTGTACATGTGGGCAGATGGTTGTGCCTGTCTGTCTGTCTGTGTGTGTGTGTGTGTGTCTGTGTGTGTGTGTGTGTGTGTGTGTGTTGAGTCCAGTGCAAGTTCCGTTGTTCCAATTACCAACCCTTCCCACACACACACACACACACACACACACACATACACATTCCTCCAAACACTCGCTCTTGCGTATGTGTATGTGGGTGTATTCAGTAATGTATGTGAGAGTACATATGAATGTTCATATACACATTATGAAGCGTTGCCATGGTCATTTGTACTTTTATAGTGTAAGTGTGTGTGTGTGTGTGTGTGTGTGTGTGTGTGTGTGTGTGTGTGTTGGGCATTGGTGTGTTAAATTGCCTATATGCACGCTTGTATATGGGTACACCCAAAGCAGGATTGTGGTTATGAAGATGTTTATATAAACGCGTTTATTACTGCTTCATGGGAGTTCAGACTTATACTGCATAACTTTCAATTTGTGGATATATTAGGAATTGCTTGAAACTGCTTAATTTATTCAACAAATTTATGTATGAAATCACATGCACAGTTTTGATGGGAACTTCTTCTGTTGTCATTTAAATGTTACTGGTAATTTTTGCCATTGTGTTGAATTCAATAAACTATCCTACTTTTGTGTTTTGTTTTGTTTATATTTATTTTGTCCAATTAATATGTTCAACTTCATACAACGACCGACTGGCTGGCTACTGGGGTGAATTCCCCGGGGGGCGAATTCCCAGTGAAAGATAGCGACAAAGATTGCCGACTGTAGTGATGGAGACGTTAAGACCTGCCCAGTATGACGTAACACACACACACACATACATTGTTTCAATTCACACACACACACAGCATGTGTGCGCGTGCATGTGTGTGTGTGTGTGTGAATTTGCCGAAGCAGCCACTATAAATCTCACTTGACCACTGACACACACACATACGGACATACAAACATACACACACGCATATATAAATGCATACTCTTGGGGAGTGCGCATCTGTATGTATGCATGTCTTGGAATTTATGGTGTAAGTGCTGCGTGGAGTTCGCACAGTCCTTCACGTACACCCCACACATACAGACATACATACATAGACGCGTATGACTGGAGCATTGCTGAGTATGCATCTGCATATATATATGTGGCTGTGGAGGCGGTAGTGTTTGGCGGTTCCTGGAGAAATGTGGGGAGAACGCGCGTGTGTGTATGTGTGTGTGTGTGTGTGTGTGTGTGTGTGTATGTCAGTCGTGCCAGAAATGCCTAGGAAATTCCGTACGTCGATGCTAGACAACGATCATCTTTTCTGTCCAGATGGGTGGGGGAAAATGGGGGAGGGGAGATGTTTGTCGGGGTTTTTTGCTGCTTTTCATTCCTCCCTGTCTATCCACGCAAGTGTATGAGAACCCGTTTTTTATTTGTCTGAGTCAGTATGTGCTCCCCTGCATCGTTCTCATGAAGCAGCAAGGGAACTGTGTTTTTGTTCCTTGTGTTTGGTAGTTTTTGTGTTTTTGCTTCCTACAAAATGAAAACTCAAACACTTTAAGAAGCACAACTCACTTCACCTAATGATTTCCAGTATCCTGGTAGAATTGTCAACATTATTGAGTTGGCTGTCAGTCATGTGAAAATATGAATAGTTATCACGTGATGTTGAAAACCAGGCTCTTCCAACTTATCACCAATTTAATTATATCAAGATTTTTGAGTCCTAAATTTTAGCGACCACTGTTTTTTTACATCTCTCTCTGTGTGTGTGTGTGTAGAACTTACATAATTGGTGTAATGGTGTAATTCTGTATGGTGGCTGCTTATAGAGGGCGATGGCTGACTCGATTTCACCATGCTTTGAATCGTTTTTTGCTATTGTAGTTATATATGTTCTTATCTGTGTTTTTTGTATATTAATGTTCGCTCTAATAACGTTTGTTAATATAAATGCTTGCATTTCTCAATATGTCTTATACTTTTTCACTGCGGATGTGCGTGTGTATGGAATCTTGACATGAAGGATCTCATAAGGGAGGGGACTTGGCTTGGTATAGGTGGCGCTAGCTGTATATTTGGTAGTTGGGCGTGTGTGTAGAACTGTATGTGTGTGTGTCTTGTGTGTGTGGGTGAATAGATTCACTTTATATATTCTGTCCAGTGGTTCCCAACCAGTGCTACCTCACGTAGCACTAGTAGTACACGGATGAATATCAGGTGGTCCGCGAACTGTTTCGAAGTCATGAGCCCAGGCACCATGACATGATTTCCAATGTGTTGTGAGAAAAGTAATGTCCCTCATTGACCAGGTGGTAGAGAAGAAACAGACACAGTCCTCGTATTGAGTTGATTCATGTGTTCTACTTGTTAAATATGTAAACAAAGTGATATCTGATAGAACTGAGTCTATCTGGAACCAGGTGTGGTACCAGGCGACGACTGTACGCGGTACCTCCGAGTGGTACTCGATCTCAAACACATTGGGAACCACTATGATATATTCATTATCTTTCGTTACTTCGCCTTCTTTTACTACGTACTGGAGTTTCACTGCTAAATGTGCAATATGTGTGTTTGTGTGTGTGTCAGTGTGTGTGTTTGTGTGTCAGTGATTGTGTTCAAATCTGAGATTCCATCAGCATTTCTAGCTCAGGTGATTGCTAAATTGTATTCCCAGCTCTCTTTCTCCTCTTTCCTCCTCTTTCTCTCTGTGTATGTGCCTGTGAGTGTGTATGATGGTGTTATTTCGACTATTGTTCATTGTCAGTGCTGGCAGATATATACAGGCCTATATACCTGCCTTTCCTGACTGACCACACCGAATCTCATAACCAACAGTCATTACCGTGTTTCATTGAAAACCAACCACAGCTGCATACATACACACACACACACACACACACATAAGAGCACATGCGCGCGTGCGAGAGAGAAGCAACTTTCCCCATTGCGCGGCAGCTGATTGTAATGAAGGCAGGTAATGTGCGCATGCGTGTGTGTGCAGTCATTGTGTGTGTGTGTGTATGTATGTGTGTGTGTATGTGTGTGTGTGTGTGTGTTGGCTGGGCCTCGCTCACAATAATAATAATAATAATAATGACTGCAACAATTATACATATTGACAGAGCTAGAGAGAGAGCTAGAGAGAAAGAGAGAGAGAGGGGCATGCACTGATTGTCCACGTGCACACAATAATTGACCCACATGAGTCACACACACACACACTCTCTCTGTCTCTTAGTATTGTGTACTGTCTCTCCTCTACCATCCTCTGTCTTCTTCAACCTCTTTCTCTCTTTCGTGCCGTGTGTGTGTGTGTGTGGTGGAAGCTAGCTAAATGACTGATGTGCAGGTCCCAATAACGCACCATGCATCATGGTTTGTTAGTTGAACCACAGAACAGTACAGTACAGGCAACTTACTGTGTATTGAACTCGCCAGCCAACTCACCCCACAATCTATCATACAACTACTGACACACACACACACACACACACACACACACACACACACACACACACACACACACACACACACACACACACACACACATATATATACACACACAGCTGATTTCTGCTGTCAGCAGCTGCTGTTTAGAAGAAGAATTATGGTCGCATCCCTCCCACGGACACACACACACAGACATACACACCAACGTGGTTATATGTGACTGCTGTGTGTGTGTGTTTCAATGAGTATGATGGGTGGTAACAAACACTGACACGACACCATGTTCCGGTTTCCGTTATTTCAAAGCTGTCATCTAGAAGGTGAATGTATTTGTGTGTGTTGTATGTCTCATTTATCTTCGTTATTCCTCATGCTTATTGAAGAACTTATTTTTATCCTACTGCGCAAATACTGTTTCATTCCAGTCGTATTCAGCAAGTAATTCTAGCAGCAAAGACTCAATTTGTGTTGAAAAATTACACGCAACGCTCGTGTGTAATTGCTGAGGCGTCTCTCATGTCTGAGAAATAACAGAATGCTGCATATCATGTGCTTATTATCCAGGGACTCTTTCAATAAAACATTGTCAATTCTTATTTAATTTGAGTAATTTGTTCTCTATTTCGAGATTCAACGCAGAAATAGTAGGCATAATGTGTGTGTGTGTGTGTGTGTGTGTGTGTGTGTGTGTGTGTGTGTGTGTATGTTTGTCGGGGTATTTTAACACGTTGGCTGGTCAAGACACTTGCGGGGGTGCGTGTTAGCCTCCAATTACCTTTTTTTGACGGTGGTCGCGTGGGAACATCGTATATGTATGTGTGTATGTATGTGTGTGTGTGTTCGTGGGATAAACGTTTTGTAGTGCAGCAATCGTATTCTGTTCACACACACACATGCACACAGACAGACAGACATACATACACTAGTACGTTGAATCAGCGGTGCATGGAGATAGCGTGTGTGGTTCCTGTGTATTTTTCTTTCTATCAGTTACTCACTGTTTTCATTGTTTCATGAGTTCGTTCACTCAGCTCGAAAATGCAATGACACAGGCCTGCATTACATTGCATGCAAGATCTCTGCTTCCATGCCAGGACTTCCATGTAGGACTTTTATACCTAATCGTTTACACTCGATCGTCTCCAAGACACACATACATTACATTACATTGATACATTTATATCGCGCTTTTCACCCGAAGGTCTCAAAAGCGCTCACACACACATGCACACACTCAAGCACAAGAGTCATACACACACACAATCACGAGCACACACATCTCTGAATTCTCTTCAGAGCGAACGCGCAGACACACACACACACACACACACACACACACACACACACACACACACACACACACACACACACACACACACACACACACACACACACACACACACACACACACACACACACACACAACAGACAAGCACATATACGTACAAACACAAACATGTCCGTTTATATACGCAAATATACACACACATGCATATTGAAAAAAAAACTTTATAGCTTTATAGCTTTATACTTTATAGCTTTATATCCTTTTAGCTTTATGAATAATATACAAATGCAAACTACGTGATAATAGAAAAGTTATTTAATTCAATATTGATTCATACAGCTTGAAGTTCCTGTAGTACAAAAAATGTTTTTCCATGGAAAATATAAATCATAGGTAAACACATATTTTATCTGTAATTTTCAGAGTTTTCTTCACAACCCTTTAGTAACTAGGCTAGCACCCCGGTCAAGAATACAGAGACACAACAGCAACAACAACAACAACAACAACCTTTATTTATATACACAAACAAACAATAACACACAGTGCACACGAGAGGAATAATTTTTATATATATCTTGTTTCGTATACACTGCAACACACACACACACATACACACACACACACGCACATACACACACACACACATACACACACACACACACACACACACACACACACAACAGACAAGCATATATACGTACAAACACAGATATTCCCGTTTATATACGCAAAAATACACTCACATGCATATTAAAAAAAAACTTTATAGCTTTATAGCTTTATACTTTATAGCTTTATATCCTTTATAGCTTTATGAAAAATATACAAATGCAAACTACGTAATAATGAAAAAGTTTTAAATTCAATATTATTTCATACAGCTTGAAGTTCCTGTAGTACAAAAAATGTTTTTCCATGGAAAATATAAATCCTAGGTAAACACATATTTTATCTGTAATTTTCAGAGTTTTCTTCACAACCCTTTAGTAACTAGGCTAGCACCCCGGTCAAGAATACAGAGACACAACAGCAACAACAACAACAACAACAATCTTTATTTATATACACAAACAAACAATAACCACAGTGCACACGAGAGGAATAATGTTTTTATATATCTTGTTTCGTATACACTGCAACACACACACACACACACACACACACACACACACACACACACACACACACACACATCCGGCCGTCCACCACCACGTCCGTCCGTTTGTTTGTCCGGCTGTCCGGCTGCACCTGTTTGTATGCGCGACTGTACTTTCCCAGCGGCGTTGACACAGGTGTTTTGTTGTCGGTGCCTCAGTGTGGCGGTAGCTATCTCTGTGCATGTGTGTGTGTGTGTGTGCTGTGTGTGTCGGTGCATGTGTGATTGTGATTAACACACAGGGTGATGCATGAACATGCAATATTGCACACAATCAACAGCAGAAATAACAGAAGAGCACTCGTTGTGTGCTGTCACTAGCACAGTGCAGTGACCTCACCGTGTCAGTGTTAGTGTGTCAGTATCAGTGTGTCAGTGTCAGTATCAGTGTGTCAGTGTCAGTATCAGTGTGTCAGTGTCAGTATCAGTGTGTCAGTGTCAGTATCAGTGTCAGTGTCAGTGTGTCAGTGTCAGTATCAGTGTCAGTATCAGTGTGTCAGTGTGTCAGTGTCAGTATCAGTGTGTCAGTGTCAGTATCAGTGTGTCAGTGTGTGAGAGGTTTCATTTGTTGGTGATAACGAGATCTTGATTCACCGATCTGGAGATGTCTGGTGATAAAGCTGCGTGGAAATCGTGTGATAATTTGGCACGACCGGCTAATGCTGTGCACGTGGAGCGCACGCGCAGCTGGTGCGGTCCTCGACCTCCTCACATGGGCACCATCTCGGTACGCTGGAGGTCCACAATGCTGCTCAGGTACTGTACGGTGCTCCAGGAGGGACGAGGGTCGGTCACGAGGCAAACTAGGCGGTCGCTTAGGGTTTCCGATCTGTGAGGGATAACACAATTAACTCATGAAATGTATTATATACATATTGTGTTGATCATGAAAGATTGGAAATACGCATTGTTCAGTTTCTGGATTACTCAGAATTAGTTCGCGATTTTACTGTCATCAAAAAGCGAAATGTTTTTGGTATTTTGATATTAAAATACTGTCCTTTGATATTAGGTTTTCATTTTTCGTTACTTTTGGGGATAATCGAAGATTGGGGATTAGAAATATCGCCCGATGAATATAACATTGCTAAAACCAGTAGGCTTTATTGCAGATCCAAACGAAACATTCTGTAGAATTCAATTAGGTTTCATTTCAGTGAAATTTGGCCGCTTCTTGTGAAAATGTTGTGATTTCATCAAATGCGGCATCATTTGGGCAGCATTTATTAAGCGATAATCTGACATATTATGATATCCCCTTTTCTTTGCTTCAACCCCGATTTTGCGATAATATGTACCATAAGCTAGTGATCTAAATGTCGACACATGATCTCTTGACACAGCTGTTTGAGGCTCAAAATTCACATATTGAGCGCTTACGATGTTGATATCCAATCAGCGATTCGTGTTGGACATATTGTGGAAAAACCCACACAATCGCTATAGTGGGGCTCGAAAAGCATAGATAACTCTTAGACCAGTCATGTGTATTGAACATCGAAGAGACCATCGAAGAACCTTATGTGTGTGTGTGTATGTGTGTGTGTGTGTGTGTGTGTGTGTGTGTGTGTGTGTTTGATAAATGTTCATTGACACGACGGGCGATGTATCTTATATCAATTACCTACACCCACACCCACACACATACAAACACACAGACACGTGCTTGCTTTCTGCCTGTCTACGGATATCGTCGAGAAAAATGGCCGCAATCAACACAAGTCATCTCACAGTTGCCTTGGCTGTGTTTCCTCCTACTCACTGATTCCTCCTACTCACTGATCGAACGGCTGCGAGTTCCAGAGCGCAGTGGAATCGGGGCGGACTGTTGAGGCGGTCTCGACTGCTGCTGTAGGACAGGGACTTGTGGAAGCCAGTGTCAGTTCAGTAGTGATGATTGATGGTTATTGAAGTCTCCATCACTTGTATCTCCACATCGGTCTCCATGCTGCTTGTGTAATTGTAGCTGTCACTACTCGATACATTTGTCTCACACACATACACATACACACACACACACACACACACACACACACACCGAACACTGAGTTCATAGCTAGACAGAAAATCTGCTCACCTCAGTGGTCTAATTACTATTCCATTAGAAACGTTAGACATCTCGCGGTCTACGTCAATTTGGATATTTTTGATGTGATGATGGCGTCTCTGTCTAGACCAGTGGTTCTCAACCTTTTTTCTCCCTGATTCCCCACTTCTTAATACGAGCCATCTCTTCATTTTCCACACAACACAGCGCTGATAAATTCAATAAATTCAGTTGTTACATCAAAGTAAATGTCATTAGAGGTTATTAGAAACAAAAATAAACGAATTTTAATTGATAAAAAACACACATAGTTGTCCTGTTCTGTCCGACCTTTAGCTTTCCACTTGACAACTCTTCCACTCCCCACCAGACAGGGGAATTCCCCACACAGGTTAAGAACCACTGATCCATTAAGCCCCAGACAATTCTAACATATTCAACTGAATCGTTGTTCTCTCCATCTCCTGTTCTCCTAATCTGTTTATGTCTTCCTATAATGGTTTGTTAGTGGTTACGGTCTGTGTTTGAGGCTCGTTGGAGCACCGCTAGTCACACGCCATTGTATCAACATGGTGACTGCTTGTTTTTGTTTTATTTCCGCTACTTGATGGGGCGACACTTGCGTCTGTCTGTCTGTCATTTCATATTCGCTTTGCATGTCCACGTGTAAGCGGTCATTCACATGCACGTTCTGTTGTGGTGACAATAGTGGTGCTACTGTGGTCGCGGCGGTGGTGGGGACCGTTGAACCGTGACCGTCACCATGATGGCCAGCTGTTAGGCAGACAGTATCTCTACATAATTCTGCTCATCCAACCACACACACCTTTTTTCACAAAAAGAAGACGTTAGTGCAAGCATGGAAGCAAGCGTCGTGAGGTCTTCTATGATATTTACGCACGTGTTTTCTATGTCACAAATTCAATTATGCTAGCCACACAAATTCCCATTTGTTACGTTGAAGATGAATGCAGGCATCCGATCAACATTGGCACGTGTGCTCGCATAAATATTTCTCAATCTTAGTCAAAACCAGCCTGTCTTTTAGCAAGAGCCGTATAGCGAAGTAAAGACTTGGTTTCAGAAGATATTCGCATGAGAGAATCTGGAGGCTGGAGGCTTGGACGTGTAGAGGTTTTCAGAGGTTGTTGAATGTTCCGAAACGTTAGAATGGCTTGATTTTCATGGAGGTATAGCTTCTCGCAGGTTACTACAAGAGTCACCACAAAAATTCACTATATGTCTGTGGGAGAATTATATCTTGCTGGGCGAATGATCATCGGTATATAGGAGGATTTCACCCATCAAACCTCAGATATCCCAGCACCGGGAAGTGGGATATTCAGATGAGATGCGGCGAGAGGAAGATACAATGTGACACACACACACACAGAGACAAAGAAAGAGAGATAGAGAGAGAGAGAGACAATGACACAGACAACGGTGAGTGAGATATTATCGATGAGTTTATGAAGACCAGTGGACGGACGAGTTGTGCCCATACCCACGTGCTTTCATGAATATCATCAGCATGAAGCTCGCTCCCCCCTCTCGCGGCACGCGCCATACCAATTGCGCAACTTTCCTATTTGACCCACTCTATAAACTGTGTGTATGTGTGTGTATGTGTGTGTGTGTGTGTGTGTGTGTGTGTGTGTGTGTGTGTGTGTGTGTGTGTGTGTGTGTGTGTGTGTGTGTGATGAATGTCGGCTACCATAATTGGTTTTCATTGGCTATGGCCGTTCCAATCAACTGAAATGATTTCATACACCTACACACACACAGACACACACACATACACACACACATACACACATACAGACACACACACAGACACACACACACATACACACATACACACACTGTCGCATTCAGTCGCAGCCAATAATGAGGGTCATATTTAATGTTGTGGAAAATATTGGTCTCTTCCAAGTTGTGAGTTGTTATCAATAACTACAGATGCATTTGAGGAATTCGGTTAGTTTTCATAAGTTTTTGTGACATTTGGAGTGTTCTGATCTTCTTAAGCTCTGGCTATTATTATTTTTATAAAAATCAATGAAAAGATGAAATTCCATGCATCTTGATCATCAACAAATACACACAGAATTCGGCTAGATATATCTGTTCGATATCTAGTCAAAACCAGGCTGTCGTTTTTTCCCTACCTGGAATGTGTGCATGGCTGAGCTCCTGTTCTGGAGTCTCATTCTACCGAGTTCTGGCGGCGAATTTCAAACAAACAGCAGCAGCAAATAGAAGTAGAGAGATAACAAAAGAGAACGAGAAGAAGAACAGAGAGATGGAGAGAGAAATGGCATATCTGTCATCTATCTAAATCACATTCGGTGTGGAATTAGAAGTTGGCTTTTAGGTGTGACGTGTGCTATCTACTCTCGCTGACTCTATCTGCGAAACAATCATGTGACCAACACACACACACACACACACACACACACACACACACACACACACACACACACACACACGAACAGTAGAATACGTGGCATCAGGTCGTGGAGCGCATACGAATATGCAAAAAAGGAAAATGCATTTTAGCACAGAGCAGTTATTTTTGGCGTGTTCACACTGACATTAGAACATACACACATACACATACATACATACACCTACACCTACACATACACATACACATACATACACATACACATACACATACACATACATAAACACACACACAGTTTGATAGGTCATCGCGATCAGATTGAAACACATTTTGTGTTCAAATATCAGTAGAGTTCACGTGATTTGTGTCAGAAGGCACTTGTACATTATATAGTGCAGATTTGAACTTATTTGTGTGTGTGTTTATTAGAGTATTTTCCGAATAATTAGACGCAGTTTCTCGTAATGAAAAGCATAGCCAGCAGATATGTTGTTGTGAAGCACAAAAGATGCAGGCATAGATATATTATATCAGTTGTTATGCTACATGATACATACATACATACATGCTTCCATTCACCACAGGACGCCTAGCAAGTTACTTCTACATGCACCCAGTGTGTGTGTGTGTGTGTGTTGTTCAGTGGATATATGATAGTAGTCCTGTGAGACTGTATGGGACCGTGTGAGACTCACAGGTCAAACAAAAACTGGCCTGCGTGTCATGGTAGTTGCCTGCGACTTTAATAACGACACCCGATGTAGAGATAACTCGTGTGTGTATGCTTGTATGTTTGTGTGTGTGTGTAGGAGGACGAGTGTATGTTGTTGGTATTGTCTTGTTGGTGTATGTTGTGTTACACAGCGCAGGGGCGGCCATTTCTGCTGTCCCTTTTTATTGCTGCATACAAACAGACATACACGTGTACTGTCATGATATATTTTACTAGCATTTACTAGGAAAACATTACTTTGGCTGTATCAACAAATATTGCGTTTATCCCACGCCTCAATCATATTTCCAAGCAAATTACAACACTTCTTTGGTCAATTATTGAATAATTCACTGTGAATGGGTTTAATTTTGTGTTATCGTAATATATCATATGTATATCTGTTTATTGTATCCATTAAATGTGATTTTGTTTTGTTAGTTTTATAGATAAATTGAATTATATTCGAGCGGAAACTCTTGTATTTATTTTTGTCTATTTAATCAGGGAAGTGAGTGTTAGTTATATTTTGAATTTCTGCGCAGATTTTACGTTTGTGTTATTTATTTTTTATCTACCGTAAAATAATTAAATTCAAACCTCGCTGTTTTTCACTATTCAAGAGAAAATTCACCAGAAACACACGTGACTGGATTGTTTGTCAACCTCAGTCAGCTTTTAGCAAAATTATTTCGCTTTCTTGCGAAATATGCCTGGTAAAGTTCGGTACTTAAGTTTGGTACTTGAGTTTGTTACTTGAGTCTGGTACTTAAGTTTGGTACTTAAGTTCGGTACTTACGTTTGGTACTCAAGTTCGGTACTTAAGTTTGTTACTTGAGTCTGGTACTTAAGTTTGGTACTTAAGTTCGGTACTTAAGTTCGGTACTTAAGTTTGGTACTTCAGTTTACTGTGATGAATAAGTGTGTTAACCAAACGGAACGCAATAGAACCATCATCGAAGAAACGATTTTGATTACTCAACATTCATTTTCTTGAAGGTTTCCTTTGTGTAGAGATTATATTTGATGGCGGTGAGGTATAAGTTGGTGTATGAAAGACGGATGTGGAAGTAAGTTTGGGAGCCACAGCTTGAATGAATACACTGTGTCTCTGTCTCGGAGGAATTTTGCACTTGTTGGTCGTGTGTTTTAAACATGACGAGACTTTCAGCGCCATCTATACGACAAAGACCTCAAGTGATGAGTTGCGTTGAAGTCTTTTGAACAATAGACAGCGACATCTGGACGGCAGTTTGTGTAACTCACCGCCGTTCACTTGTCTTCCTAGGGGTCGCTGTGTGTGTATATGTGTGTCAGAATGTACAGGTACAGGTGTACCAGTGTACAAGCCGTAAGATAGATGTCGCAAGTAGTTCTTGAATCAAGACAAGTCCCTTATGAATATATGATACTGAATATATACTGAATATATACTGAATACTGAAAATATTTATTTTTGTTGTAGAAACCCCTTCATCTGATATTGTAAACAGACAATATATCACATTAGGAAAGCAGGCTTCAATGTAGGTGAAAATGAACAAGTATGTATAAATAGTTGACATGTAAATATTTTAACTACATCACAGATATACATTCGTAAAATATGAATGGATTATCAAGTGTTTTGTTTCATTTCTCATCAAAACGCGATACTCCTACAGTTCTTATAGTTTGATATTATCTTGCTAATCACGTGCTTGTGATTTTCTAGGACTTCCTGAAAATTACAGGCTTGTTTTTTATGTTTAAAGAAGTTTTCCAAGATATTCGCTATTTATCACGTTTTTTATTCAAGGCAGTTTTAACAGCCTAGAGTTTGACTTATGAAGAAGTCACTAGGGATTACTACTCACTAGTACTGAAATTCTGCTATGCGACAAAAAGTGAAGGAACAGTCGGGAAAAACTCACTTTGGCCGAACATTCCATTAGACTTTTTCCTCATCCGTCGTTGATTTAGCGATGTGAATTAAAATATCTCGTGCATGAAAAACGCGTGCAGGTCTGAGGTTTTATCTGTTCTGTACTGCTGGGGGCTGGTATTATGTTTGATAATCACGCAGCGGTGTCAGTGATGGGTACAGGGGCTGCTGCTACCCACACTGCCTCGTGACCGGCTTTTTCACAAGGGTACGGACAAATTGCGCCTTGTGGGTGGTCCTACCTACCTTCTACCACCTACCTCGGGCAGTAAAATAACAGTCTTTCATGCGTTCATCCCCTCGTCTCTTCCTCTGCTTCCTTGTTCGCTGGTCTCAACTGCGGCCCGTGTGTGTGTGTGTGTGTGTATGTGTGACACAGTGTGGCAAAACATGGTATTGACGTGTGTCTGCATGTGTGTTCATGTTGTGAGCCACGCTATGACAGTGGTGATGTGCTGAGATGCGACAATATGCGCCCGTCTGCTTGTCCCATATATTGGACGGTGTCTGCTTTCACGCTCACCTGAGTTGAGCTGTGGTGAGCACAGTTGTGTGATGACTTGTCAACAGCATGTTCCCCTCAACTGCTTGTATTATCTCCTAGGAAAAACAGCATTCACGTGACGCAAACATCAAATATCAAATATCTCAAGAAATTTAACACCATTTTGCTACTGAATACATTGAGCACTTCTCGTAGACAGCTGGGGAAATGATTTAAGCTGTCACTGACAGAAAGACCACATCCTGGACATTCAACAGTTCAACAATACATGTTACTCGCTGTTATCAGATGCGCAGTGTTGTCTACTAGCTCCCAGTTGCTGGTGAATGTTGAACACAGGGGGGTGATAGGTACTAGCTCAACTTGCACGTTCGTCAACCATTGCGTTCGTGTTCTGCTCACAGACGGAGACACCTCGCTCGTCAACTCATGGCGTGTCACAGAGCAATTAGAATAACACCAGTTGAGCAGCTGTTATGAGGGTAATTATGACAGTTGACCCGCCAGTGCTCAATTGACCTGCACACCGTTATCAAGTCGTAAACTCATTTTGTGTCACCGTGTGTGTGTGTGTCCGTCTGTCATATGTTGTTTGGCAGTAGATAATTTGATCACCCTGCCCGTTCATGTCAACAAAGTGTGCACGTGCGCTAGACTGTTCTACTCTTCTCTTCTCATTTGTGTTTCTCATTTGTTTCTCATCTGTTTTCAGACGTTTTTCTCTATGCAACCTTGCTCATATTCATTGCAACAGAAAAGCGTGCAGAATGTGTGTTCCGTTTTATATTCCAAGCACACAAACACAAAACATTGGTGTGTATGATCTATATACCTGTATATTCATATGAGCGTACATGTTGAGGGTCATCGCTTGTTTGAATGAACGTGCACCACATCATTGTTTGGTGAGAAACCTCAGTGATACGAACACTGGATAATTCTGCCTTGAACGACTGAATGAGTGTGTGTGTTTGTGTTTGTGTTTGTGTGTATTCTTCACTGCATTGCGAGGTCAGTTTGAATACTGTATTGTCGGCTGTCTGTATGATGACGGGTCATGACAATTGGTCGACCTCATTGTTGACTATCAATGTCAGGTCATGGGTGCACTTTTCGAGCGAATTTATTGGCACAATACCCTGTGTGTGTGTGTGTGTGTGTGTGTGTGTGTGTGTGTGTGTGTGTGTGTGTGTGTGTGTTTGTGTAACAGCGATGACACAGGTCAGCGTAATGATTTTGAGGTCACCGACCTCAGCCTTGACCTTAGTCTAATCTATGAGAGATTCAGCAGATGGCATATCGATATTGCTTCATACTCCAGTTGTATTTGGAACGACTCTCAATGTCTTTACACACACACACACACACACACACACACACACACACACACACACACACACACACACACACACACACACACATGTATGCACACGGAGTGTACAAATGTATAGGGGCATTTTCCTACATTAAAGATTCTACATTTAGGACGTTGTTACAGCCTGCAGTAAATTGATTTCATAGATACGTACAAACTCAGCAAAAAACACAAAATTAGTTCTCACCACCCTTAAACACTGAACATTTCTGCAGAATCGATGTTTTTCAACTAATTTGGACAGCAAAGTTTTATTTATTCAAAGTCTTATTAGCAACATTTTGTTTGACATTGTAGTTACAAATATGTTGTCGCATTCTCAACCTGGTCTTCTGGTCTTCGAATATTTTGTATGAACAATTATTGTAATGTTTGAGCCTTTCTATATTGATAATAATATTGATTTATAGTGAAAATAAACAACAAGGTTAAGTCGGAAGAGCACGAATTGTATCAATATTATAAAATTGTTAACTTGTGTATGTTAACTTGTGTATTTTTACTTGTGTATGTTAACTTGTGTATGTTAACTTGTGTATGTTAACTTGTGTATGTTAACTTGTGTATGTTAACTTGTGTATGTTAACTTGTATATGTTGACTTGTGTATGTAAACTTGTGTATGTTAACTTGTGTATGTTAACTTGTGTATGTTAACTTGTTGCTGTGTTGTCACGTATGCAGTAGCCTCCACAAACAAGCACGTGCATATTGCTTCTTTAGCCATCATAGAAGCATATAGAAAACGAGCGCTTTTTAAAGCCTGTCTGTCAGTGGTATTCTACATGCTACACTTGTATGTGCGTGTGTGTGTGTGCTTGTGTAATATTGTGTAGTGTTGAGTTCACTGTATTGACGTCTTTCGTGTGTAGTCAGGAAGTGACTACACACGAACATACACACAAACACACACACACACACAGAAAATGTAAACAAACACACACGGACAAACAACCATGCAGTAACAGTTAGACGAACAGACAGACAGACAGACAGACAGACAGACAGACAGACAGACAGACAGACAGACAGACAGACAGGTGGCGGTGGAGCAGGTCAGTGTTGTCAGAAGACATGTTGACAACAATGATCTGTGTGTGTGTGTCAGTGCCTGTCTTCCGTACCTTTCTCTCTGCTTCGCTGTTCTTCAACGTTTGCTTGCGTGTTCATCGTGGGACTTGCACTATCTCTCTCACACACACGCACACACACGCGGATGCGCGCGTATGTGCGGATGGGTAGACAAGCAGCTAATGACAGCCTCGGGTCATGACAGGTCAAACCGCTGCCTGGCCGCTGACCTGCCGTCACACGCAGCTGTCCCACACACTGACACCGACACACACATACACTCGTGTGTGTGTGTGTGTGTGTGTGTGTGTGTGTCGGTGTGTGTGTTGACAGTCGGGGTCATGCAAACTCCCACAGTTAGCCACAGGGTTCCGGTGACAGCAGAAGCCGCCGTCGGGTCGACAACGTAATTCAGCCCCGCTAGACAATGCACAACTCACACACACACTGACACACACACACACACACTGACACACACACTGTTTGTTATTCCCCGTGTCGTCATAACGATATGTTCCATAGACACACATCCACACTGCAATCCATATGCGCTGTGTGTGTATGTGTGTGTGTTTGTGTGTGTGTGTGTGTGTGTGTGTCTGTGTGTGTGTGTGTGTGTGTGTGTGTGTGTGTGTGTGTGTGTTTGTGTGTGTGTGAATCTGCTGACAAGAGTAGCACATCCTAGACCAATCAATAATTTCCTACAAATAATTTTGATTCAATGTTGATTTGTGGCTCTCAGAGGTCAACGCAAATTTGCATATTATGTCTTCAGTGATTGCGCAATCGCTAGCCGCATTCTATTACACATTTCCTGCCCAAATTTGACGTTTGGTCAATAGTGTGCAATCTTGTTCTGCTGTGGATGTATTCTCGGGACGCCTGTGGGAACCGAAGGAGAGCTCTTGGAGTGTAATTTCACGTGGTCTGATTGGACCCGGACAACAATGACACAGAGTCGTTGTGATTGGAGCACAAAATGACCATCTTATTGACCCATCTGTCCCATCTCACCTCACCCGGTCGTTCCGTGTCTGCCAGCTCACCTTTGGCGTTTTACAAGTGATCCACCAATCCTTGGCGAGACGTTCACCAGAGATGGCTGGCGGGAAGAGCTGGCGGGAAGAGCTGAGAAGACTGGTGCTATTTGGTCTCACACCTCTCGCCGAGGTCTCGTGGCCTCGATCCATCAATCACCGTGTGTGATGCCGCCTCTGTTTCTCTTGTAGTCATCAGTCACGCTGCGTTTTGCCTCGGGCGGCCCTCTGGCTCTCCATCGTCCGACCATCGGCTGGATCTCGTCAGCGGGCCCGCATCTGCGTGTTCACCTGCATCAGGGCATGCTATGTGGCACGGTATTTGTTCCGTGTGATGCGGCCACATTGAGTCAGGATGGGTGCTGTCGATTAAAACTTGTTCCATTCTGCCGAAGTTTCTCATGACATCAGCAGCGGCAGTAATTTAGCGTAACTGATCCGGTTATCGCTTGATCTGCTCCTGCTTCCCGTGATTCTCTGCTCTCCTCTCTCTGCTCTCATGTTATTCCCCAGTGGAGATATGTCGATATTGTATTCACTAGATCTCACACACACACACACACAGCAGACTCAGATCATGAAGATGTCACACGGGGAGGACGTTCTTGATCAATACAAAGTGTCGTGTCGTCGTGGTCTTCGACGGTGCTGTCTCGGTTGCTCAACATGTCTGATACGAGGTCATGTCACAGGAGTACAGCAGCGGGTGCTTGTTGACACGATGGCCGTGCGATGACCTGGCGAACAGGTCACGTCCATCATCGCGCGTCAATCTCACGTTCTCCTCCCGCCTTCTCTCCTGATATCCTTTCCTCTCTCTCTGTTGCTTCATGCCTCACATGCTTGTGTTTACCATACCCGACCAGATGCGCTCATATAAACATTGACTTTTAGATGCCTGTGTGTGTGTGTATGCGTACGTATCAAGGGTCATCAAGGGTCACTGCATATATGTGTTGGGATACGTGGACATATGCCGGCTTCCAATCGTGCCACTTTGTCTACGTGAGCGACACACACTGACACACACACACACACACACACGATATCGTGTCGGTCAAATGCTAATTCCACGCGTCGGCGTCGTTTTACGAGACGAAAGCAACGCACACTCTGTGTGTGTGTGTGTGTGTGTGTGTCAGAGTGCACATCTCTATGTGTGTGTGTGTGTGTCAGTGTGTATGTGTGTGAGTGTGGCTAGTCGTGTGACCGGTACGATCACCAGTACTGTGGTTTGATTGCGCCAGTCAGCCAGTCAGATATGCAGTATGTATGTGTGTGTAATCACCAGGTGCGTCACATACGCCGCGGCATCAAGTCGGCTTGCTCTATGCCGGGGCGTTTAACCACCACCACTTGACCACACTGTGCCTCTTACTAAAGTGTTAGCTCATGTGTGTGTGTGTGTGTGTGTAGCTATGCTTACACTCGAGCTCGTACTACATTCTATTCGCTCACTAAATGTCTATGATTGCAACCTATGTGTATGTGTGTGTGTGTGTGTGTGTGTGTGTGTGATGGTCGTGTGTCTTGATTTATCGTATGCAAATTATGTCACAAACTCACATTGAGCCCAGTCATTTGTTCTGAAGTGCACTTTGTATATGACGTTGTGTGTCAGTGGTGTAGTGTCAGTGGTGTAGTGTCAGTGATGTCGTATCAGTGGTGTCGTGTCAGTGGTGTCGTGTCAGTGGTGTCGTGTCAGTGGTGTCGTGTCAGTGGTGTCGTGTCAGTGGTGCCGTGTCAGTGATGTCGTGTGTCAGTGGTGGCGTGTCAGTGGTGTCGTGTCAGTGATGGTGTGTCAGTGGTGTCGTGTCAGTGGTGTCTTGTCAGTGGTGTAGTGTCAGTGGTGTAGTGTCAGTGGTGTCGTGTCAGAGGTGTCGTGTCAGTGGTGTCGTGTCAGAGGTGTCGTGTCAGTGGTGTCGTGTCAGTGGTGTCGTGTCAGTGATGTAGTGTCAGTGATGTCGTGTCAGTGGTGTCATGTCAGAGGTGTCGTGTCAGTGATGTCGTGTCAGTGATGGTGGCGTCGTTTTGTGTGCCGTTATACGTCGTACGGTGATTTACCGATGTATTAGGCAAATTTTATGTGGACTCTTATCTTGTGTTTCAATTAGGCAACGCAGCTATTACGTTGAATGCTCGTGTGCGCGTGAGAGAGAATGTGCACGTGCGTGGTTGTGTGCGTGCTTTTCCAAGTGAATGCCAGTGCATATTATGGTATTTATGAGAATACGGTGTGTGTATGTGTGTGTGTGTGTGTGTGTGCTTGGTTGTTTTATGGTGATTTTGTCATTTCTTATTTGTCTACCATGGTATCTTGCTGGTGGAAAGTTTTTCATTCGTTGTGTCCGAGTGTCTAGTGTTGAGGTACTAAAATGCAGCAACAAAAACAACAATAACTGAAATTTTGTCTTTTCAACGTAATCATTTCTTATTTATTTCATCAATCCTTCGGTTCAGCCCAAGTTTAATCGTATTTTTTAGCATGATTATTTTTTATTTCTGCAATGAAAATTGCTTTTTTAGTTAGCCAATACATTACTGGTGGACACACATGATTTCTCGATAATTAATCAAATATCTCAGGTTAGTTAAAAGTCGTCCAACACATACGCCAGCTTACACCGACATACACACACACACACACACACACACCAGCACTCACACATACACACACACACACACACCAGCACTCACACACACACGCACACACACACATCAGCACACACGCACGATTCTACACCTTGTACCTCGTTAGTTTTTGATGGCTACCGTGCAATCAAGCCATGATTTGTATATTCACACACACACTGACACACACATACACACACACTAACTATACAGTGTCCACCAGGTGCCGAGTTCTTTTCACAGCGTGGCAATGAGGTCGTTGACTCTTACACGCTGAGAGCTGCTTCATTCTCACCAAGTCTCTCTCTCTCTTTCTCTCTTTCTCTCTCTATTCTATATTCTTGGTTTTCTTGCCAGCTGCACCCTGCACGGTTACTTCTACTCACACACACAGACACATATACACACAGACATACACACACACGCATAAAGAAGCGCATTATTTAGATCATCCGACTCGCAGTCACTTGATTGTATTCCAGCCTGAATGTGTGTGTGTGTGTGTGTGTATGTGTGTGTGTGTGTGTGTGTGTGTGTGTGTATGTGTGTGTATGTGTGTGTGTGTGTATGTGTGTGTGTGTATGTGTGTGTGTGTGTTAGTGTGTGTGCTGGAGCTGATAATATCTTTGTATTTCCAATTCATGATGGGAGCCGCCGCCGCATCGAGTCGCTTTAATCAAATACTGCATGATCGCACCATCACTTACACGACATCACTGACACGACATCACTGACACGACACCACTGACACGACATCACTGACACGACATCACTGACACGACATCACTGACACGACATCACTGACACGACATCACTGACACACCACTGACACTACACCACTGACACACGACACCACTGACACGACACCATTGACACGACACCACTGACACGACACCACTGACACGACACCACTTACACGACACCACTGACACGACACCACTGACACAACACCACTGACACTACACTACAATATACCACGTTGTCTGTATTCTATATGGTCCCCTGAGTACATTACGACCCCGGCGAGAGCAGAAATATATTCTGGTCCTCCCGCTGCTGTTGTAGGCTAGCAAGTTTGTATGTGTGCTTGTGTGTGTGCTTGTGTGTGTGCATTCCCAGCGGTTGTCGTTGGCTTGTTGACACACACACACACACACACACACACACACACGCATAGTTTTGTTGACGTGGTCGTTCATTGCACATGATTTGTGGGGCTGGCTTTCAGTTGGTATGCGCAAGCGTTGACTTCATAACTTCTCTCCCCTACTGTTCCTATTCGTGGCATATTCCACTGTGCGGTATGTCGTGTGTGTGTGTGTGTGTGTGTGTGTGTGTGTGTGTGTGTGTGTGTGTGTGTGTGTGTGTGTGTGTGTGTGTGTGTGTGTGTGTGTGTGTGTGTGTGTGTGTGTGTCTGTGTGTGTGTGTATGTGCTTGCTTTTATGTCTGACGAACCTCAACAGTTCAATGCTGGTGTGGGTTTCGTATTGAAATTCTGCCCGACCACAAAGATAGCAAACATACAAATGACAGATATATCTATCTATATACAGCTGAATATATGTTGTGAATTGTTGCATGCAATAGTTCAATGCATTTCGCCTGCTATAAAACATTCACTTGGAGGTTTCAGATTGACTCTTACAGTTGGATGTGATAACTATACATGAATATTGAATACAACTTTAGCTGGCTCCTTTGTGGTTGGCTCGATACAATTTCTCATTGGTAATTTGGATGCTTGTGGTCCACACTTGTGTCTTCCAATGGTGTTCATAAACGCAGACGATTAGACTTGTGAAATCGACTTGTCACTTGAGCAGAACTTGTCGCCCGGGGGCTGGCAATTTCCCCCAGCTTATTGGCAGAGCAGAATGGAAGTTTGCAGTCTAGAGTCTGATCACACACCAGCATAATGAGATACGACTCGGGTGTCAGCTGGTGCACCTCGGAGCCATGTTATTAGCGGATGACAGCGAGTGGGCGGACCGAGCCACCGGCACTGAGAGCCAAGTTGGGCGTGAATTTTGTCGCCCGACCATGATCAGAACAGAGGCGGCGCCAGCTTATTTCTGGCAGGACGCCAAGGAAAAAGATGCGAGGGTTTGGTGAAACACGAGAAATTGCTCTCGAATTGTTCATGGTTGGGATTTTCGGAGGCTCAGAAAAGCTTCAGGTCTTCCGAACTTCCCACTCATCCAGGACTTAGGTACGCATGATGTAAACACAGAAGTTGGTCTATAGAAGCGAGTGTGTCCGATAATAAAATGGATTCAGGATCGACTTCTCGAGAAACGAGACTTGGACAGGATCTGATAAATCCTGCACAGAACATATATGATGCTATTTAAGATTAGCGAGATTTTGAGCATCGTCTTGCGCCATGTAATTTCCATATTGGTATTGGACGAGGTTGTATGAAGAGGTTGAACAGCCAGAACCAGTTTGTAGCTTGCGAGGGATGATACATGAATCGCATCTATCCTCGTTTATCCATCCAAAATCCTTTCATCTCACTGGACTACATCCCTGCTTGGGGTCATATAAAGGTTAAAGGTCTAAAGTGGCAGCTGCTACACGGGAAGAAGTCGAAGCTTATCAACACACAGGTGTGTCCCGTGCAGCTCGCTGCCACCACAGAACCGACCCTCTCCACGCTATGACGCCACAAGGACGGAAGACGTATTAGAGAGGGCCTTCTCCCCAGAATGCATGACATAACACATGACTAATATCTGGTACCATCATTTACTGCTGGGTGGAGAGGGGCTGTTTGGATTATAGAATTCGCCC